>SNQJ01S0041729.1:133990-159603 GCA_010110895.2 Picea sitchensis
GTCCTCTTACATTTATTATATCTAATTATCCATTTATTATATCTAACTACCATAGTGGGACTTATTTAATAATATAGTGGACCTAGTCCACCTTACATTGAATGACCTCCACTATTATCACTATGGGCCTTCTGCCCCCCCCCACTACCTCTCTAGCTACCTTACACACTCACACAACCAAATCAAATATCAAAACATTGATGTTTTGACGTGGTAAAACCCCTAATGGGAAATATCCATGACCCTAGCCAACATGGCCACTTGGAACAGTATATTAATGCAAAATAAAAATAATACATAGAGATTTACAAGAGATTTTCTCACAATCAATCATCGACAAATGACCCTCCGTGCTCTTTAAATAGAGATCATGGACCAATAGAGTGTTAAGACACAAATCAATGTAGCCGTTAATATTGAGGAGAATATGATTTGTCAGATCACTCTATGTCGGGAACATATCGTGACCGCCAGATTATCCAAATACAGATGTGTTGTCGATTAAAATTCGCCATGAGGTTTGGCTCGCAAAGTGTTTCTAAATCCCATGATTTTAAAAGATAAATAATACTAGTAGGTGGGACCCCCTTGTAGATTGGAGATCAGGTCTGATGTTTACTCGATGTTATGTTTGACACTACTTTCATAATCTACGATATATTGTTTTATTGGATAATGGACCATGCATGTTATACAAGGATCCCTTGCTGTTCCAAGATCAAGTAACACCAAAATTATCATGGTTATCATTGCTAACTGTTTTCAGGATACCTGCAATAAACACATGTTAGTAAGCACGAAGGAAAAGAAACTAAAAGGAGGGATTGTCCTATTCTTAACATGCTATACTATGTGCATTAAAAAGTGGTTGTTGCAAATCCGAGCTAACATAGGATAACCATACAAGTTGTCATGATTGTCTATGGCATGGTTGGTATGTGTTTTTACATAATATAAATGGTGATATGTGATACGAATGGCACTCTTGGGAATTAAAGGTTGTTGGTTCAAGGTGGATGATTGGTTTGATTAGTAGCTGGCGCGTACTAAAGAATTGAATGAACTTGCAGTAGATAAGTGGTGTGCATTTGCTACACATCGCCTTATCCCTACCATTGGACGTCGCCCTAGTCAAGCTATATTCCAAACATTATTGTTGTGATTATGCTCCAATTTCTCAGCAGTGAGGAACCACTCAGCCAACTTGCATTTTAAGACATTTGATTACAGGTACGTTCTTTTTTTTTAGCCCTTCATGAGTCTCCTTTGGTTATGAAATGGATGTTGGCTCAAGTGTATCATATGTGCTCTCCTTAAGTATTACGACTGTAAAAATGGTGTTTGTGATGAAATATTGATGATTTCCTTTAAAATGGTGTCAAAGTCATAGCATTATTGGTTATCCTGGGCATTAGCATTCACAAGAGATCTTTGTCATCCTTGCTGGTTTACTTAGAAGATCCTCATTGGTCTTGGTGTTTTTTCCATGCTTTTGCATTGTTGTATCCAGTTTGTGGTTTTTATGGGGTCTGATGACTGAAGCATTCATGTCCCCACACATTGTACATGTGGGAAGTTGGTTGTTTTCAACCCTGTGTGGTAGTTGTTTGAAGGGCACGAGGGTAATACCCTGCGCGAAAATGATACCACCACGCCAATTTGAAGCCTCACCTCCTGTTACGACCCATGTCATAGAATTGTTTCCTATCCACAAACAAAGCACAACCCTCTTTGTGGGTACACCTTTGGCCTTGAAGTTTTCACTTGCGAGAAGTTGACTTTGTCCCTCCTGCGATGGTTACTGAGCAAAACCTTAACCCTTTAGTTTGGGGTTTCATAGGAATATTGTCGGGCCTGTCAAGTTGTTATGGGTATTGTGGTTGGAATGTATGGTCAACCATTTTGGATAGGGACTCGTCTAGTTGGCTATATCGCAATCGTATTGGCTTGGCATTTGGTTACTGCCTATGTGATAAATTGATAAACCTTATATTGCTAAATTGCACTTTCATATGGACAATCACCCTCCTTATGCTGGTAAATGTGTTCTTCTGTGGGGCCGAATGACCTTGAGTTGGATCACTGTAGAGGATATTTCCACTGCATATTTATATTTGTTAAATTGTGTAAGCCTGGGTTCACACAACATAGACGATTATAGTGTGATTAGATCCCAATGATATTGTATTTAATCAATGGCTCGGCATGATGGATGAGTTATTGCAATGACTGCGTATTGTTTTTGTTGAATAGAGATGTTGCCTCATTGTGTTGTTGGCTATGCATTGTGTATAACATCGATGGCTTGAGTACTCACACTCAGGGTTACCACAGAGTCTTGAGCATGATTGGTTGCAACCCGATCATTGTTGATACAGGCTCATTGTTAGTACCTCGTCAGTTGGCTGGGTGGCCTAGTTTTTTTTAGTCAAATTCGATTGGGCTTGCACAATGATGGATTTACACTTGCATGATTGAGTTATTCGGCACATATATTGTGGTTGTTTGGTGACTATTGTCTGTTTAATTGTCAATTCGGGTTTTGGAAAAATTATTTGGGATTTTAGGTGTTTGTCCTTATTCATTTAACGAAGGTCATTGTATTCAAATGACAGAACTGGTGGTGATGATATTGTGACTTCATTTGTTATCGTTGGGAATATGAATTGTGGTATATTTTTGTTGATTATAGGCAGTGGTTGATTTTGAATGGTTACAGATTGGAAATGGGTACTATTAGAAAATGGTTATGAAATACAAATAAAAGTAAATAAAGGGAACATAACTCCTTACAAACTGTGTGGAATACATACTGTCTGGTGGTAACACTGTCTTGGGTATTTGATTATGAACAGAGAACTAGTTAAATGCACAGAATTGTTATTTGGTCAAAATGAAAGATGGTTGATGCGCCTTTTTCCCAGAATGTTTTATGGACCACTCAATTAATTTCATGAACAATAATTGTTGTTTTTCCCTTCCACGATTTTCATTTTTTGCAAATTACAAATCCCCTCATCTTCCCATTTCATTTTTCCACTCCCTGTTTTGAGATTAATTACAGTAAGGAGGATGTTGGTGTTAAGGCAGTTGAAATTGACAGTGACGAGTGTGGATTACAGTGATGTTTTATTGGTTTTCTTTTCAGTTTATTGTTGTTATCATTGAGCAGTGAACACGTTTTTTCCCCCTCACTATATCATATTTTATCTCAATACAAACCCCTCACATATCCCAGAACCCTGTTTCACCCTCTGCTCAGTGATTAACGGTAAAACAAATTGTATGGATTGGATTGCATGAGTATGATGTATTACTGAGCCAAAATCCACTTCATATTTTAACAGAGTTGTCATGTATGGTTAATTAAAAGAATTTTACTAATCAATCTTGCATGCAAGAGTGAACTATTCAAATAAAGGTTTAAAACATAGGCCTATTGCGCTTCTTTCAAGAGAAGGATGAAAAATGGTTGCACCACAGACAAGGAAATATGGCTTCTGAGTTGTTATTTTATCTGTGGATTTATGACAATCGACTTCAGGGACCCTTAGACAACATGTTTTATTTTGGATATATGAGTATTATTTTGAAATACTTTTAAATTTCATGAGCTAAAAGTAAACATGTTGATGGGAGACGAGGCATGTTTTGCTTAACAAATGGTTATGTTATGATTGCTACGATTGTTATGAACTAAAGGGAGTCACAAGGGGTCCCACCTACTAGTTATTATTTATTTATGACCCTTATTATAATTATTACTTTTCCCCCTAACTAAAGTTATTTGATTTTTGTTTTAATTAACTTAACTAATGAGTTGTTTTAACTACTTCAACCAATTCTAACTTGTTAAAAGCAGAAGGAAAGGGAAGAACAAGAGATGATAGAAGCAGAAGCATGCTAAGGTTTTCTCTTTGAGTTTATGTTGAGATAGTTCAGTTTTCATTCATTCATATATTCATCACAACCTAATTCTATTTTGTGAGAACAAGGTCTTATTGTAGACAACAATATTCATGGTTGAATCAAATCATTCAGACACTTGTTTTTCAGAGGTGTTGATCTATCTTTGATAGTCTGTGTAGAATTGTATGTTTGTGAATTAGTTTTCATGACTGATAAAGGCTATTGTGTAGAGTCGAGTGGGAAGCAATATGTGACAAGCTGATCCAACTTTTAGAGTTCATTTTTGGTTTTTTTTCAGAGGTCCTTTTTTATGTTCCATCGGGGATGTCTATGTTTCACTTTGGTCCAAGATTTCTGTATGAGATTTTGTAAAGAAAATGATTCTATGGTGAATTGGAATGAAATAAAGGATTTATTTATGTCTCAACTGTCTTGATTATTATCTTGGTGTCTTTACTTCTGTTCTTACATTTATTTCAGCAACTGTTATATTCATAAAATTACATAAAAAGTGAATTTCCAGCAAGCTTTTTTGTTGATAAAAGACTAGCCTAAGCACTCGTAATTAATACTTGTGAGTTAGGATGTTATTTTTGTTGGCTATAAACATAGGGTGATATTCACGTCTACTTTGATTTAGCCAAGTAAAGTATGAAAATGCTTGAGTATGATCAATTCATATCTTTTCCTCAACATTTATTTGGCGATCATACTGGGGAGATATTCGATATCTCTCCGGTTAATTTTTATACTCAATTTTCATCGATACATCTTTCTTTTCTGTTATTGATTCTTTGACTATTTTTCTATTCATGACTATTCCTGTTTCAAGGCAACCCAATCTTGAGACCGGTCTCCAAGACCAGACCAACATTGCTTTGAACCTGTTTCATACTATTTTAGACACTGCTAGGACCCGTGTTGAGCTTAACCTTTCTTGGGCATCAATTGAAAGAGATATTAGTGTTAAAGAACAATTGGAAGCTAGACGTAGGAAGCCTAGAAATCAACAGTAACCTTTTGTTTCTTCAGTTTTGTCCTTTCTTTCATGTCCTTAGATTCTCGTGCTTCTAGAAGAAGAAGAGGCTTATCGCCTGAAATGAATCCTATTGCTGAAATAGGAAGACAAAATGTAGTGTTATCTGTCCAACAAAGTGCTCTAAGGAGGAATTTATCTGATTCATCTAGCTCGTCTTTCTTTCCCTCATCTATCATCCACAAGATGGTGTCTAGTAGTGGTTCTGGTGGCACTGGAAGTTCTTCATCTTCCCAATCTTCATCGTCTTCAGTGATTGGTAGCTTGTACAACCACCATATCCCTGTCCAATCTACTACAAACCCCACCAAAGTCATTAAAAAGTATGGGCTTTTTCAGTTCGAAGAAGATGACACAACCACACCATGGCATGTGTCCTCTCCTCTTAACTTAGCACCTTCTACTCACCCACTTCCGAATTTTAAAGAGCATTTGCCTAAGTTTTTAGGGAATAACACTGCCAATACCAATGAACACCTAGTGGCATTTTCTAATGCTTGTCATAACATAGGGGCTAACGACAATGACACTTGCATGCTCTTGTTTGTCAATTCCTTGGAAGGAAAGGCTGTGACCAACTTCTTTGACCTTCCTTCTAAGATCTTATCTACTTGGGAGGAGTTAATTTATTGGTTCCAATCCACTTATGAGAAATCCAAAATCCCTTCTGAGAAGTTAAGGGAATACAATAACGTCACTTATAAATATGGTGAGACCATCAAGTCTTTCAACTTACATTTCACCAAGTTGTACAATCAAATCCCTGAACTTATCTGCCTTCAGAACCAAGCCACTTTCATGCATTACTACAATGCATTGCCTTCTCCTTACCGTCATAGGCTTGAGGAAAATGCCATTGATAATCTCGGTTTTGCTCTACATACCTGTTCAGAGTATGAAGAAGAGCTCAAAAGAACTGGTCTTCCCTAGGGAGAATCAGTTAGATAGATAGACATGTCCGTTCTCTTGCAGCTAGTACAAGATATGAACAATCGTATGATAGCATTTGAGCGGAAGGCTACTATCTCCCCTCTCACCCTTGGAGCTTCATCCTCTTCTGCACCCCCTTTTAAAAATCTGTTGAGAACAATTTTTAGCCTAAGGCTATCCTGCCTCGGAGTTGGTGTAACTTTTGATAGGAAAACCATGAAGAAACTACATGTGAGGTAAAGAAGAGTGCCAGAGCTACAATCTTTGGTAAGAGACCATAAGCTACTATCGTTGTCCTAGACTTTGCGGAGCCAGAGAATGTCATGGTTATTGATACTAGAAACAAAGCCTATGCTCCCAAGGGAAAGTTTGATCCTCCCCGTAGTACTTCTAGCTAGAGCTCATCCTCAACCGCTGCTGCGCCCCAGGTTCCTAAAATTACCGAGAGTCAAGGAATCATTTCCCCTCCTCCCTCTTCCAAATACAATATCTTGAATAAATTGGCCAACATCAAAGCAGATGCAACCCTCCTAGACATGGTTTCCATCCCTAAACAACAGATGCATCTGAAACAATTCATGGAAGGAAAAGCTTTCATTGTAGCCAATCTTTCCGAAGAGGTAGTCAATGAGGATTCTTCTGTAAATAAAGTAGGTGTACATAACTTTAGATACCCTGTAAAAAACCCTCCTTTTTTATATTACTATAAAGATCATGGATAAGATCGCCCATTTTTGCCTCATTGATGGTGGTTCAGGCCCAAGTGTCATGTCGAAGATTATTATGGAAGAGATAGGATTGTCTTGTACAAACAAAAATGCCCGAAGCATGCTTTCTTATAATATTCTATTACAAAAGACCATAGGTGAGATTAAATATGTGACCCTAGTTTTGTGCGCACATCCTAAAATAAAGGTGACCCTCAATATTTAGGTAATAGATATGCCTGTAATAAATTATTCTATTATCCTGGGAAGAGATTGGCAAGCCTTAATAGGTGGATACCTCTCGCTCGACGGAACACATTTATACATTCCTCGGAACAAAAAAAACATCATAGTCTTGAGAGAAGGAAGTATATGACCTTACATAGAGAGTGTCCCGCAACCTAATGTAAATTATCTCGAAGAGGACCTATGAGTGTATTCTGTCTTCACTGAGGAGGATGATATTCCCGTGGAAAAAATCGACCTAGATGATGGCATGTGGCACATGCACTTTGATGGCTCATGCTCAAATGAAGATAATGGAGCCGGTGTTGTCTTATTTTCTCCTATAGGAAAAATCCACAACTTTTCTTATAGGTTGGAGTTTTCTTGCACAAACAATGTCATTGATTTTGAAGCTCTATTATTAGGCATTGAAAACGCCTATAATATTGGTTGTGGTCACCTTTCAGGTTTTTGGGATTCCGATCTTGTTGTTAACCTTGTACGCAAGATTTATTCTCCTAGCAACAAGTTGATGAAACGATACACCCAAATTGTTTGGGCTCTTATCTCTAACCTATTATATTTCAATATCACTCACGTAAAGAGGGAACTAAATTCAATGGCTGATCGGTTAGTTGTTTTTGCAACTTCTCCTACTCGACAACTTCTGCCATACAGACCTGATTGTATTTTCCAATCTCGGTATCGTCCACATATCCCCGAAAATGTAGAGTCTTGGTAGGTTTTCCCTAATGACGAGAGCATTTGTGCTTTTATCCAAAATGAACCTTTCAAGCCTAGGGAAATTATATCCATAGAAGATAACAGGATTCCTAAAGGCTTGACCCCTCCAGAGAGTTAATTTTCTTCAAGTGATGTAGGAAACAAAGAGAAACAAAAAGAAGATGAGTAAAAAAGGAAGGTGGGTGAAACCATCTCCTTGAACATTGGGACACCCGAGACTCCAAAGAATGTTAAAATAGGTGCCAAATGTTCGGATGAAGAGAGAGTGAAGTTTGCCAAGATGCTTGGTGGATTTAAAGATGTTTTTTCTTGGTCTTATGAGGATCTTCGTGTTTTTGATCCTAGTCTTATACAACACGCCATCCCCATTCAGGAGGGCATAAAACCAGTCAGGAAAAAAAAAGGACTATTAACCCTATGCTAGAAGCAACTATTCGAAAGGAGTTGGAAAAACTCTTGAAGGTTGGAATCATCTTTCTGGTAAAGTATTCTGAGTGGGTTTCAAATTTGGTTCCTGTTCGAAAAACAACTGGTCAAATCAGATTATGCATTTATTTTCGTGCATTAAATTGAGCTAGCATAAAATATCACTTTCCCCTCACTAACATGGAAATGATTTTACAGCAAGTTGCAGGGTCACAAATGATGTTCTTGCTTGGCGATTTTTCAGGTTACAATCAAATCAAGGTAAAAAGGGCAGATGAATATAAAACCACCTTTATTACTCGTTGGGGTAACTTTTCTTATGAATGTATGCATTTTAGTTTATCTAATGCAGGTGCCACATTTCAAATATCTATGAAAWTATCCTTTGACAATTTGATCAGTAAAATCATTCAGATTTACGTGGATGACTTAACAATATACTCTAAAATCTAATCAGATAATTTTGGTCATTTGAGAAAAGTCCTCACGCGGTGTAGGAAATTCGATATTTCTCTAAATCCTTCCAAGTCCATTTTTGGTGTTACCAAGGGAAAACTCTTGGGACACATCGTCTCCGATTCATGCATAAGCATTGATCCTGAAAGGATTGCTGCTATCCTTAGCCTTCCTGCTCCCACTTCCAAGAAATAAATTCAAGCTTTTATGGGGGTTATTAACTTTTTCCATAGGTTTGTCCCAAACTTTTCCATGATGGTCAAACCAATTCATAATCTGCTTAAGCAAGATCACCCTTTTTCTTGGACATACGATGTCAGAAATTCTTTTGAAGGAATTAAGAAAGAAATCAGCTCCGCACTAGTTTTGACGAAGCCAGATTTTGAGAAGGAATTCATGATATATAATAATGCTATTGAAGAGGCAATCTCTGTTGTCCTCATACAGAATGATGATCAAGGAAATGAAAAACCGATGGCTTACATGAGTCAAAGTTTGACTGATGATGAATTTAAATATTCTTTTATTGAGAAACATGCTTTCGCTCTTGTTAAATCTGTTGAGAAGTTTTTCCATTACATATTAGGTAAGCATACGTTGGTAAAGGTCCCTTTACCTTCTGTTAATTTTTTTCTCTCACAGAATTATCTTTCAGGAAAACTTGCACATTGGCTTGCCAAGATCCAGGAGCACAATTTGGATATCGTGATTTCTACCACTATCAAAGGATGTGACCTAGCTCTTCACTTGGCTCAACATGTAGATAATGGTGAAGATATTGATGAAGAAGATAGTTTCCTTTCATCCCTCTTTTACATTGACGATCAGATCCTCCTCGTGTCTGAACATCCTTGGTACAAAAGTTTGGTTTATTATTTATAGAACCAAAGATGTATAGACAACTTAGACACTCATCAAAGGAGAAGAATCTATCTCGAATATGTAAGATATGTCATTATAGGAGACTTTTTATTTCGAAGATATGTTGATGGCGTGTTGCTTTACTGTGTAAACAATGAAGATGCACAAAAATTATTGCAAGAAGCTCATGGTTCTTCAAGCTCTGTCATTCATGTAGGAGGTCATTTTTCTACAAAAACCACTGCTTTCAAAATTATTAGAAAAGGATATTATTGGCCTTCGATCTTTCGTGAATCTTATGTTTTTTCAAGATCTTGTGACAAATGCCAAGAATTTACTAGGAAAGAATGCCTTTTAGCCATGCCATTACAACTTGTCCTGCTAGATTTTCCCTTTCCAAAGTGGGGGTTGGATTTCATTGGTCCTATTAATCCTCCTTCCTTAGTTGGGAATTTTTTTATTCTGACAGCCACATACTATTTTACAAAATGGGCTGAAGTTGTCCCACTTAAGCATTCCACAGAGAATTAGGTAATTTCCTTCCTCGAAAATAATATTTTCTCTAGATTTGGTCCTCCATTGGAAATTATTACAGACAATGGGCCTGCTTTCATTTCTGCTAAGCTGACTCAGTTTCTAGCCAAATTGGTGGTTAAACATTTCACCTCATCAAATTACTATCCCCAAGGAAATGAGCAAGCTGAGTCTACCAACAAAAATTTGGTAAGAATTGTCAAAAGGCTCATCGAAGATAAGCCTCGTTAGTGGCACACTCTCCTCACTTATGACCTCTGGGAAGACTGAAATACCGTGAAAGTAAGCACTAGTTGTATGCCTTTTTAGATGGTTTATGGTCAAGAAGCCCTCTTGCCAACATAGATATAACTTTCTTCCTTAAGGTTGATGCTACAGACTAAAAAATTAAATTCTTCAGATGTTTCACAAAGAATAAATGTGTTGCTAGCTTTGGAAGAGAAAAGGGTGTTCGCTTTGGAAAATATTAAAAGGAGACAACAAACCGTTAAGAAATATTTCAATAAGAGTGTAAAAAATGTCAAGTTTAGGGTCAATGAAAAAGTTCTACTATGGGATTTGGCTCACGTTGATAGGGGAAGACATTCAAAATTTCAGAAATTATGGCTGGGTCCTTTCAAGATCGCTTTCGTCTTATGTACCAATTCTTACATTCTAAAAGACCTATAGGAGAAATTATTTTCCTACAACACTAACGATTCTCACTTAAAGAATTATGTGGAACCAACTTGAAAAGATTTAACGCTGTCTGGATTTCCTGTATTTTAGTAGTCAAGTTATGTCCCCAGGTTTTCGTTCTTTTATGCTTACAATGATTAGTTTCTATTTTAAGCTTTTCCTATTGCCTTTACTTTTCTATCATTTTATTTTTGCTATTTTAGTCTTTTGCAATTTTATTATGTTGGGCTTGTTTTGGTCATTTATTTTTAGTTTTAGTAGGAGATAAGATGTTGGATCATATTGCCACAGTGGCACTCCTGCAAGCATTGCTAGTCGACAACATACAAGCTTACACAGTTGTTATGATGTCTTCTCTAAAGGACCCTTGAAATTGTTATATATTTCCACTATTGTCTTATAAATAATTGGTTATCTCCCACTTATTCTTTCCATTTCTTCATCCATTGAGAGTTTAAGAACAAATCTGAATTTTTTTTAAAGGTTAAAGAGAAAATTCCAGTCGATGGATTATGCATACAGTGGTAAAACCTTTCATACTTAACATTTTTCATAATTTATTCCCAAATTCCAGTCATTTTTCCATTAAATCCGCTCACTTCCCCCTGTTGCACAATATTCCTGGTTGTATTTTCTAGACCTGCTGCTCTTGGTCTGTGACACCATGAGTTCTAAGTTCTAAATCTGTTGAGAACAAATTTTCCTATGGTGTTGATGATTAAAATTCGCCACTAGGTTTGGCCCGCACAGTGTTGCTAAAGCCTATGATTTTAAAAGATAAATAATACTAGTAGGTGGGACCCCCTTGTAGATTGGGGATCAAGTCTGATGTTTACTCGATGTTATGTTTGACACTACTTTCAAAATATATGATATATTGTTTTATTGGATAATGGACCATGCATGTTATACAAGGCTCCCTTGCTATTCTAGGATCAAGTAACACCGAAATTATCATGGTTATCATTGCTGACTGTTTTTAGGATACTTGCAACATACACATGTTAGTAAGCATGAAGGAAAAGAAACTAAAAGGAGAGATTGTCCTATGCTAACATGCTATACTATGTGCATTAAAAAGACATAGGATAGCCATATGAGTTGTCAAGATTGTATATGGCATGGTTGGTATGTGCTTCTACATAATATAAGTGGTGATATGTGATACAAATGGTGCTCTTGGGAATTAAAGGTTGTTGGTTCAAGGTGGATGATTGGTTTGATTAGTAGCTGACACGTACTAAAGAATTGAATGAAATTGTAGTAGGTAAGTGGTGTGCATTTACTACACATCACCTTACCCCTATCGTTGGAGGCCACCCTAGTCAAGCTATATTCCAAACATTACTGTTGTCATTATGCTTTGATTTCTCAGCAATGAGAAACTGCTCGACCAACTTGCATTTTAAGACATTTGATTATAGGTACGTTCTTTTTTTTTAGCCCTTAATGAGTCTCCTCTGGTTGTGAAATGGATGTTGGCTCAAGTGTATCATCTATGCTTTCCTTGAGTATTGTGACTATAAAAATGGTGTTTGTGATAAAATGTTGATGATTTCCTTTGAAATGGTGTCAAATTCATAACATTACTGGTTATCCTGGGCGTTAGCATTCACAAGAGATCTTTGTCATCCTTGTTGGTTTACTTAGAAGATCCTCATTGGTCTTGGTGTTTTTTCCACGCTTTCGCATTGCTGTATCCAGTCTGTGGTTTTTATGGGGTCTGATGACTGAAGAGTTCGTGTCCCCACACATTGTACATGTGGGCAGTTGGTTGTTTTCACCCCTGTGTGGTAGTTGTTTGAAGGGCACAAGGGTTATACCTCACGCGAAAATGATACCACCACGCCAAGTTGAAGCCTCACCTCCTGTTATGACCCCTTTCATAGAATTGTTTCATGCCCGCAAGAAAAGCATATCCCTCTTTATGGGTACACCTTTGGCCTCAAAGTTTTCACTTGTGAGAAGTTGACTCTGTCCCTCCTGTGATGGTTACCGAGCAAAACCTTAACCCTCCAGTATGGGGTTTCATAGGAATACTATCGGGCCTGTCAATTTGTTATGGGTATTGTGGTTGGAATGTATGGTCGACCATTTTGGATACAGACTCGTCTAGTTCGCTATATAGCAGTCGTATTGGCTTGGAATTTGGTTACTACCTCTATGAAAAATTGATGAACCTTATGTTGCTAAATTGCACTTTGATATGCACAGTCACCCTCCTTATGCTGGTAACTGTGGGGCCGAATGACCTTGAGCTAGATCACTGTGTAGGATATTTCCAATGCATATTTATATTTGTTAAATTGTGTAATCCTGGATTCACACAACATAGACAATTACAGTGTTATTAGATCCCAACGATATTGTATTTAATCGATGGCTCGACATTATGGATGAGTTATTGCAATGGCTGCATATTGTTTTTGTTGAATAGAGATGTTGCCTCATTATGTTGTTGGCTACACATTGTGTATAACATCGATGGCTTGAGTACTCACACTCAGGGTTACCACAGAGTCTTGAGCACGATTGGTTGCAACCCAATCATTGTTGATATAGGTTTGCTATTAGTACCTCGTCAGTTGGCTGGGTGGCCTAGTTTTTTTCAGTCAATTTCGATTGGGCTTTCACAATGATGGATTTACACTTGCATGATTGAGTTATTCAGCACATATCTTGTTTTTTTTGGCGGCTATTGTCTGTTTAATTGTTAATTCGGGTTTTGGAAAATTGATTTGGGCTTTTAGGTGTCTGTCCTTATTCATTTAACGAAGGTCATTGTATTCAAATGATAGACCCGATGGTGATGATATTGTGACTTCATTTTTTATTGTTGGGAATATGAATTGGGGTATATTTTTGTTGATTATAGGCAGTGGATGATTTTGAATGGTTACAGATTGGAAATGGGTATTGTTTGAAAATGGTTATGAAATACAAAGAAAAGTAAATAAAGGGAACATAACCCCTTATAAACTATGTGGAATACATACTATCTTGTGGTAACACCGTGTTGGGTATTTGATTATGAACAAAGAACTAGTTAAATGCACATAATTGTTATTTGGTCAAAATGAAAGATGGTTGATGCGCCTTTTTCACAGAATGTTTTATGGACAACTCAATTAATTTCATGAATAGTAATCATTGTTTTTCCCTTCCGTGATTTTCATTTTTCTCAAATTACAAATCCCCTCATCTTCCCATTTCATTTTTCCACTCCCTGTTCTGAGATTAATTACAATAAGGAGGATGTTGGTGTTAAGGCAGTTGAAATTGACAGTGACTAGTGTGGATTACATTGATGTTTTATTGGTTTGGTTTTTAGTTGATTGTTGTTATCATTGAGCAGTGACCACGTTTTTTCTCCCTCACTATATCATATTTTCTCTCAATACAAACCTCTCACATATCCCAGAACCCTGTTTCACCCCCTGCTCAATGATTAACGGTAAAGCAAATTGTATGGGTTAGATTGCATTAGTATGATGTATTGCTGAGCCAAAATCCACTTCATATTTTAACAGATTTGTCATGTATGGTTAATTAAAAGAATGTTACTAATCAATCATGCATGCAGGAGTGAGCTATTCAAATAAAGGTTGAAAACAGAGGCCTATTGTGCTTCTATCAAGAGAAGGAGGAAAAATGGTTGCACCGTAGACAAGGAAATATGGCTTTTGAGTTGTTATTTTATCTGTGGATTTATGACAATTGACTTCAAGGACCCTTAGACATCATGTTTTATTTTGGATATATGAGTATTATTTTGAAATAATTTTAAATTTCATGAGCTAAAAGTAAACATGTTTATGGGGGACACAAGGAGGTGTGTTTTGCTTAACAAATGGTTATGTTATGATTGCTACGATTGTTATGAACTAAAGTGACTCACAAGGGGTCCCACCTACTAGTTATTATTTATTTATGACCCTTATTATAATTATTACTTTTCCCCCTAACTAAAGTTAGTTGAGTTTTGTTTTAATTAACTTAACTAATGAGTTGGTTTAACTACTTCAACCAATTCTAACTTGTTAAAAGTAGAAGGAAAGGGAGGAACAAGAGATGATAGAAGCAAAAGCATGCTAAGGTTTGCTCTTTGAGTTTATGTTGAGATAGTTCAGTTTTCATTCATTCATATATTCATCACATCCTAATTCTCTTTTGTGATAGAAGGGTCTTATTGTAGACAACAATATTCAKGGCTGAATCAAATCATTTAGACRCTTGTTTTTTCAGAGGTATTGATCTATCTTTGATAGTTTGTGTAGACTTGTCTGTTTGTGAATTAATTTTCATGGTTGATAAAGGCTATTGTGCAGAGTTGAGTGGGTAACAATCTGTGGTAAGCTGATCCAGATTTTAGAGTTCAGTTTTGGTTTTTTGTCAGAGGTCCTTTTGTATGTTCCATTGGGGATGTCTAAGTTTGACTTTGGTCCAAGATTTCTATATGATATTTTGTAAAGAAAATGACTCTTTGGTCAATTGGAATGAAATAAAGGATTGCTTTATGTATCAACTATCTTGATTATTATCTTGGTGTCTTTACTTCTGTTCTTAAAGTTATTTCAACAACTATTATATTCAAAAAATTATATAAAAAGTGAATTTCCAGCAAGCTTTTTTGTTGATAAAAGACTAGCCTAAGAACTCGTAATTAATACTTGTGAGTCAGGATGTTATTTTTGTTGGCTATAAACATAGGGTGATATTCTCGTCTACTTTGCTTTAGCCAAGTAAAGTCTGAAAATGCTTGAGTAAGATCAATTCATATCTTTTCCTAAAAAAAATGCATACTAAAAAAACACAATAGGAAACACACTTTTACCTAACAACACATTATACCAAATTGATCTTAACTAACTCCTAAGTATCTAAATATCCTAACAAGAAAAAATTCAAGGGTTTGATTTTGAAATAATTTACAAAAAAGGGAAGGAAAATGTAGTAGTAGATGCTCTTTCTAGAATCGAAGAAGCCTCAACCTTATATTCTATTACATCTTATATTCCTATGTGGATGGAAGAATCTCACCGTGAATGAAAAAATGACAACAATACTAAACACAAAATAAAATGTATAAAGGACGAGATGAACTCTATCGAACATTGGGAGTGGAAGGGAGATACACTTTGTTACATAGATATATTTTTAATCCCTCAATCAAACTTGAAGCAACAAATATTAAGGGAGTTTGATGAATCTCTGATGATAGGACATTTAGGGTTCCTTAAAACATATCAAATCATAAAAAAATATTTCTTTTGGGAAGGAATGAAGAAATATATTCAAAAGTTTGTAAGAGAATGTCAGGTTTTCCAAAGAAATAAAGGAGATAAAGTAAAATATCTAGGGATAATTCAGCCATACACATACCTAACTAAACATGTGAAGAGATATCAATGGACTTCATTATAGGGTTACCAAAATATGAAGGTAAGGATGCACATTTTTGTGGAATTCAAAGTACATATACAATTATCAAAGTGGAAGAAGTGTTCATGAAGAAAATTCATAAACTTCATTGCCTTCCTAAAGTAATAGTAAGTGACAAAGATCCAAAATTCATAGGAATATTTTGGAAATAATTATGTAATGTGAGTGGAACAACATTAGCTATGAGTTCAACATATCATCCACAAAAAGATGGTCAAACAAAAATAGTTAAAAAATGTTTATAGGGTTATCTATGATGTTATTCTTTAGGAAAGCGATCTCAATGGATGAAGTGGCTTATTTTGGAAGAATGTTGGTATAATACTACCTATCACAGATCTACTAAAATGTCTCCATTTGAAACCCTTTGTGGATATCAAGCTCCTAGTATCTCATAATTTTTGCAAGATAAGTCCAAAGTACAAGAAATAGAGTCACATATGGATACTAAAGAAACTTTGAAAATTCTTAAGGACAACCTTCACATGGATCAAAATAGGATCAAACAACAAGCATACACACATCGAAGTGAAAGAAAATTTGAGGAGGGTGATTGAGTATTTTTGACACTACAACAATATTAAAAATCTAAACCAAAGCAAAAGAACAATAAAAAATTAGCTCCAAAATTTTATGGACCATACAAGATTATTCATAGGATTGGAAAAGTGGCATATGAGTTAGATTTTCCTTCTTCTCGCATTCAGTAGGGTTTTAATTTATCTTGCCTAAAAAAGGTTTCAGGACAAACTATGCCAATGCAAATAGAACTTCCAGAATTAGATGAAGAAGGGATGTTGATTTTTGAACCAAAAAAAGTTATAGATTGACATTATTTATCTCTTCGAAATAGAACCATTATAGAGTACCTAATCAAGTGGAAGAATATGCCTCTAGAAGAAGCTACATGAGAAAATGAGAAGTTCATGAAGAAAAACCCTCAATTACAACCTTTGAGGGAAACACTTTTTAAAGAGAGAGGATATTTTAAGGCCTGTGGGCCCCTATGTTAAGGCCCTAATAAGCATTCATTATTAGTTTATTTTTTATATTAGTAGGTTAGATAGAACCTTTCATTGTACCCTTGAATTATAATTTCACCCTATGTCTTATATATATATATATATATATATATAACAAGGATACCTAGTCTTAGGACCATCATATATTGTCTTGTAAATTGAATATATTGTAAAAGGAGGTTTCCCCCTCGAAGTGGATTGCATTCATTGACTTTTTATCATTTTTAAGGTGCTTGTTTCATAGCAACAACCCATTGGAAAGTAGCTGGTGCATTGTAAAGTCCAAAGGGGAGTACTTGGTAGGTAATGTTCCCCACGAGCAGGTAAAAGTAGTTTTTGCTTGATCCTTGGGGGGAATTTGGATTTGGTTGTATCCACTGAACCCATCTAGGAAAGAAAAATATTTAGTCCTTGCTAGTGTGTTAAGGAATTAATCTATTAAGGGTAGGGGAAAATTATCCTTGTGAGTGGCTTTGTTTAATTCTATATAATTGACACATTTTCCACTTCCCATTTTTCTTCAGGATGATTACTAGTGGTGAGACTGATTGGCTATTAGAGATAGGGTATGCAAAGTTCACAATGAACAAATTTTACAACTCATCCTTTAGTATTTCTCATAAGGAAAGATTCATCCTGCGCTGGGGATGCCAAATAGACCACGAGACATATTTTATGTATATGTGATGAGTACAAGAATATGGGTGGATTCTCTTCATATCTATATATTCCCAGGAGAATCCATCATTGCTCTCTCATAGTAATTTGATCAAATGCTCTTTTTGTATTGTTGGGAGTTCATAATTGAAATTTAATTTTCTCCCTAGGCCAATTTATAATAGCATGCTAGTATATTTGGTTATGTCATAGAGAGGAATAGGTATGGTATTTGTTGTTGTAGCTAGATTAGCCAGTGAATAGTTTTCTTGAGAAATTGGATCCATAATATGGTTGAGGATTGGAGAAGTTGACTGTGAGGATGAGAAAGAGTTGGTTATAAAGTTGTTGATTTCATCATCCTCATTTTATTCTTTAAGAGAGAGATATTAACATAGTGTAAGAAATTTATGGGCACTCTCTTCATCATCACTATCCTCACCTTCCACCCATATGGGAATTTCTTGTTTTGTGCTAGGTTTGGAAGGTGGATATAGAGTGATTCCCTTAGTGGAATTTATGTGGGAGATAGTCATGTTGATGGACCTACAACCAATAAAAGCATAAATTGCATCCAATCATGGAATTCCTAAGATTCAAGGGTAACCACCCAAGTTAGATCTGGGCTACATAACCATAAAAATCCACAGGATAATCCCATGAATCCAAAAATATTACTACATATTCCAGAATTCCCTCTGGTTTGATTATGGATTGGTCAGCCAATTGAAGGATTATGGGAGTCTGTTGAAGGTTGGATAGTCCAAGTTTTTCCATAGTTTCTTTTGTCATCATGTTGATGGAATTTCCCATGTTGATCAGGGTGTTGGGGATGTGGACATAATTAATTTGGACATCCACTATGGGGCTCCCTGGATATGGATATTTAGCAGTAAGGGTTTTCCATAGCATCAAATATGCTAGCTTCCCAATTACTTGGATAGTTTGAGGGTCCTTTCTTTTTCTTCCTAGTTTCTTTAGGCATATTTCTCTCACTACCTTAGTGTATATGGGGTCATAATTTATTGCTTGATATAATGAGATTAKTATACACATGTTCTTTAAATATCATATGAAGTCAAACTCGAGTTGAGTCTGGGGTTTGTTGAGGCTCAAGATCTTTGGATATGGAGAAGCTATGGAACCTATATGGACTGGAGCCATCTTGAGGTMTTAGGAGGAGTGGGTTGAAGTGTTGTAGGAGATTGGTCATCAGAATGATCATCATAATGTTTTATTTTAAGATCTTTAACATCCTCCTCATCATCTTCTATGATAACCAAATAAGTTCCTTTATTGAGGGTTCTCTCCGATTGTAATTGAATATCATGACATTCGACAAAGGAGATGTAATAGGTAGGGTAAACTGGGAAACTCAATGGTATAAGTGGGATGAACTACCTTATTATTAAGGTTAGAAGTGGGTTGTGTAGGGAGTTGTGATCGTGGTGGCATGCTATTTGTAGGTAATTGGATTTGTTGTTGTAGGTAACACTGCATAGGTGGAGCTTGTAATTTTTGAGGGAATTGAAGAGGGGTTTGTTGCTTGTTCCTGAAAGGAGGATTTCATGATCC
Organism: Picea sitchensis; assembly: GCA_010110895.2. Taxonomy (NCBI): domain Eukaryota; kingdom Viridiplantae; phylum Streptophyta; class Pinopsida; order Pinales; family Pinaceae; genus Picea; species Picea sitchensis. The sequence continues at coordinate 153,193 of SNQJ01S0041729.1, forward strand.
TTTCTACCATGAGTGATTTTGGGTTGGATGAGGTGTCCATTGTTGGTGGGGAATGGAGGGATACGAAGGCTAAGGAGGGTACCACAACTATTGGTTAGTACAATAAGAATTATAAGATTGCAAAGGTTCGGAGGTCATACCTGGGGGAGGAGGCTGCCATGGAAGTTTTTTAGTGATGAGGTAAAATTGCTCAGATTCCATGGTCTCTCCTTGGTAAAATTATTTTAAACCCAGGACGAGAGGGACAACTACTAGTATCATGTTCTTGTTCACTGATTTTGCGTATGTCAATGTTGTTCAATGGACAATCCTTCAAGGGATGCTTCTTTCTACACTTGGGGAAAAATATTGATAAAGATAGTTCTACTTCATCTCACTTATTATTTTCTTGCATGGTGTACAACTATGAACTCAAGGAATTGAGTATACTAGTCTTAAAGTATTCTAGAAGGTTACCAATCTCTACTCTAATATAATGATTATTCATCTGTATGTTTTTGTAATTTTGGTTATTGTATCTCTTGGTCCCTTCCCTGGTTTGGAAGTTCCTCTTGAGTACCTTTTACAAAGGTCACAAATTTCACCATAGCTTAGCCATGAGACATTTCCAACCCCCGTTAGATTTATAATATCAATGAAATCATATTTGATTCCTCTCAATAAAACAATTTGCAAATTCTCATAATCCAACTTACTCTGTTTTGACCACTGCAAATTGTATTGGAACCATTCTATGTAATCCTCTAGAATCTCAACATATTTTTGAGACATCTTGAATATTTCTTCTTTACAGTCTTTGTCCTTGCAATAACACTGATACTTTTTTAGGAGTAATTCCTTGATTTTTGCACACACTCCAATATTGTTTCCACCGAGTCCCTTAAACCAACATAACACTGCATTTTTTAGTGTGGAAGGGAGCAATTTCAATTTCTGGGAATCCAAGACATAGTTGTAACTCCTACAGAGGACATCAAATTCAAAGACAAATGTAGTTGGTTCCTTTCTTTCCATCCCATTGAAATTTGGAAAGGATGAAGGGGAAATATTATACATCTGTTCCACCCCCCATGGGTTTTTGATGGGAAACTAAAATGTGACCATATCCTCCTTAATGACTACTACTCCTTCTTTTGCTTCCATGTTGTACCTAAAAATCATACCTTTGTTGTGTTACTGATTCTACAGAAGAGCGGGATTTTGTCGGTTCTTCAATTAAATTTGATTGAAATTCTATGCCAGACTGTCCATTGAGAAGATATTTTGTGTCGGTTGAGTTTGGAGTTGGAAGTAAAATTTGTGCCTAAACTATGGAAGTAGCTCTTACTGCAGGATCCACTGAATGTACTGATTCTGCAATTGGAGGGACAAGTTTCATTTTCATTGAAGAGCTAGATGTTGTGGTTTAGGCTATTGGTGTTTTCTTACGAGAGTTGGAGTTCCCTGGGCCTTCCGCTTTTGCTGATTTTCTCACAAGGGGGTTAGTAACTTGGGTGGTTTTGAATCAACATTTTGGATCTCTAATTCTATTCATGCATTCTACTATGGACTAAAACCAATGTAGGAATTCTATTGTCCCTTTGGAAACTCCCCAAAAATGACACTTTTCTAATTAATAGTGAGATAATCAAAGAGTTTGTACATTAAATTTGTCAAATCAGGGTTTTGGTTTTGAATTATGAGTTACCATGCACTGTATATGTAGGTCACACTTTCTTCTTGCAACCGTTTTCTAATGTAGTTGTAGTTTAAAAAATCACTTTTATAGACCATGGCATAAACAATCCCATAATGTTTGGAAAGGTTCTTTCAATTCTAATTAATCACACAAGCATTACACTAATATCAAGAAATAAAGTGCAGGTAGTAAATTGAATGAAAGGTAAATTGCAAAAATTTTACACTTGTATTGGAAGTAAATTCTCACTTGCTGAAAAGGAAATTCACACTTTGTTGGAAAGGAAATTCACACTTGTTGGGAAGGAAATTCACACCATACTTCAATAAAAGAAAGTAGAAAATCTATCATTGTCAATGTTGTTGCTCCCTGTAATCCAAGCTAGTAATTGTGATTATTGAGTTAAGCACATTTGGTCATGAAATCTATTGAAGCAATGTAATTTCATGAATGCCAATCTAAAATGTGATTCTACTAAACATAGTGTAATTTAGCACATCAACTATGAGTAAGCAAAACAATGCAAATATACCAAGCTATGATAATCTTGTTGGGAAAACAATAATTCTATTTTTCTAAGGAAATGTAACTTTTTTTATTAAGGAAAAACAAATCTTCAGAAAATGATAAATTATGTTTCATTCTTGAATGAAATAAACCTTAAATAAAATCTACCAACAATGTAATCCTATAGAACTAAATACTACAACACCTGTCTTGTTGGAGTGGGCCCTGCCTCCTCAAACAAAGTGTTGGAAAAGGAACAACAAATGCTAAAACAACTTCACACACACATATATAAAGGAAACAACCAATATTAAGTAAATTTAATCAAAGAAACAATTCAAATACAAAAAGCAATGTCTTCAACCCGATATTCACATATTCATTGTTATTTTGCAAGAGTAGGATCTCTGCTTTTATAGAAGCTCATAAATATCTAAACTAAGAAGAGTAGTTTTAGACATTCTTGAGAACCAACAATTCTCAAGGTATCTTAATAGTAATCAACAATTTAGGAATGAGACAATAATTAACTTGTTCCTTTGAAAGCTTGAACATTGATGATTCTTAGACTGCTCAACCTGTGACTATTGTTGGGTTAGTCAACTATCAAAAATATGGGTCATGTTTGTCCCACGTGTCACTCAAAATAAGCCATGGTTATACTCCATGCATGCACTTTATGCCAGTGAGGTATCTTTACAAAAAAACATATTCTTCTCCAATTGTCTATTGTTTTGTGATGAATAGTTCAAGATCCTTAGATTTGATTGTTTTGGATCCGTGATTCAGGATATTCTATAACACTCTTGTAGAGTTTTTGCAGTGGTATGTGTTGTTGCTTTTATTTCAAAATTATCGTGAAAGGTAAATGCATGCACAATTTTCGTCTGACATTGATTATCTATTGGTATGCAATCATAAGCAAGAAACACTCATTGTAGACTATAACACATTTATTCAAATGAAACACACTTGTTGAAAGTAAAACACTATTGCTGAATTGGAAATCACACTTCACACTTGCTTTAAATTAAAACATACTCACACTACTTTGAATTAAAAAAAGTTTGCTAAAATGAAATCACACTTGCATAAATGAAAGTAACTCCTTGCAGAGTTGAATTAAGTAACTAAAAGAAAGAAAACCATGCTGAGAATAAAACACATTTGCTTGAATGTAAATACTATGCACACTTGTTCGGAATGAAATCACACTTCTGAAATTAAACACTCTGCATGTTGAAAGGAAACACACCACACTGAAGCATAGTAGATCTATGGCTCAACCAATGTTCTCAACCCAAAGGAATCTCCTACAAGACAACTGAATATCATAAACAAGTAAATTGAATCTAATTAAAAATATTGAAATGACAGAATTCAGTAACAAAAATATTGACATTCTTAACGAAGTAACAACAAACTTAGTCCCGCATAACAATATTCACAACCCTATATAAGTAACAACAATATTTAAATGAATGAAACTTAAGAACAATGATCTTGAAATAAACAACAGAAAAACAATGAACACCACACTAATAAAATAACTTTACTTACTATACAAAAACATTGATCCTTGTTTAGAGGAGGGGGCCCTTACTCCTTAAATAGGGTGCTGGTAAACAAAACTCAAAGGCTACAAATCAACTCATCATGTCATAGATCCAATTCACGATCTCACTGATCCTTTATTAATTAAAACTTAGGAAGTACAAAAGAGACTCTCATCTAATCAAATTACTGACTACTAACAACTAACTAATGAGTGATTCCTCCCATCTCATTTTTATTTATACATAAAAATTGTAACATCGAGTTCCACTGAGCACATTTTGACTTATTCTTTGAGGACACTTGCTAGCAAGTGATTTGATTATGATACATTATGATTATGCTTTTCTTATGAGTTATATTATTATGTCATTGTGTTTATATGTTAAATTCTAGATGTACATATGTATTGACATGTATTATTGATGAGTTTCCATGAGTGTGTAGGATACATGATAGTTTGGTGATGTTGATGGCATCAACAAACTTCCTTGGACTCCAGATTGAGTCGGGGAGTGGACTTGTATTTGGTTTGAGTTTTGAGTATTTTTTTACATGTTAATATGATGATTTCAGTATGGATGTTATGTATATGGATTGTTGACACTGTTCTCATTAGTGGATGTATGCTCAATGAATCTTGCTAATTTGACTCACATAAGGAGTAAAGGTGATGCAGGAGCATCGCCTTCAAAGCCAAAACGCAAGCATGGAGGCAAAGGAATGACATCTCATCATGACAGAGTTCACATCAGAAATTAACTCAGAATTAAATCGAGTTGTTGAGATATATTTGAATGCAACATTTTTAAATATGCCATGTTTGTAAAGTCGCGAAGGAATGTAAGGGGTTGTAGATATAGAGTGTTGAATCTTATATGGAAATAACCATTAGTTATTGTAATAGGACAAATTAGGTAACCACTAAGAGTTTGATAGGATAGGTTACAGATAGGACGACGAGAGCTCATGGAGCCGGTCCTTAGATAGTTTATTGTTGCATTATAATAGATCAGAATGTATGAGTATTGTAAGAGATAGAGATCAGAGAGATCATAGAATAGAGTAGAGTATAAGAAACACTGTGTAATTTGTTTTCATGAATGAATAGAATAGACATAATTGTCCCAAATCCTTGGACTGTCTTCATTTGATGTATGGATGAATGAATGTTATATTATGTGTATGTGATTTATTTCAGTTCATTCATGTATGATTGTTTGAGAGATTGATTGTATGAGTTCATGATGAAACTTGACGAGTTTCAATTGTTTCTCTTCTGACACTCGTATGCAAGGTGTGCATATCGAACACAAGGAGTGCGTCGACTGAGTCTCAGATTGAATTAGAAGAGTTCAGAGAGAGAACAAGGGAAACTTAGAACAAGTGCAAGGTGTGCACAGTGTTAAGAAGTGACCAAGTGTTGAAGAACCAGAATAAAGGAATGTTAGGTGGGACAGAAGAATCTATTTTCAAGAAATTCAGAGTTATCGAAATCCTGAGAACGCAAGGTGTGTGTGGGAAGTCAATAATCCTTTAACGATCAAGCTTAGGAGAGATAACACTTTTCATAAGTGTTGATGAGATCCTAGAGTCAGACTTGTAGGAGGAGCAAAGGTTCGAAACCTTTGAATACTGAGAAATCTTCTAAGTGGGGAGAAGATCAGAAGCTCAGGAGAGAGGAGCGATAGTGGTCGTTGGATCACAGTGCAGAGGATCAACATTCGTTTGATCTGTGTAAGGTGTACGAGCCTTAACGGATTGCACACACATGAGAGAGAACCTTTCAAGGTTTGAGACTTGAGATAATTTAACTTCGTCAGAAGGCCATGTGGAAGCTTGAGGATAATTTTAGGCCCAAAAGAAGTTTAACTTCAAGCTGCTTGTGGTCGCACCTACAATCGTGTGGTCACCGCCCAGGGTCACATCCAAGAGAGGGATTATCTAAAAAGGAGCTATCGCTCAGTACTTTGAGGTTTTGTAGCAGAGAGAAAGGGAAGGTCATGGGTTCTATTGGACCGACACAAAGAAGCCAAAAGGGAATGTGTCTTGATACATAAGGAAACCCTTAAGGTTTCAAAGAGTTTCATTAGACTCAATAATCAAAGATCCTTTGACTGAGAGGTCGCACATCCCTACAAGGGAGTAGGGGGGTTACATCAGGTTGTATCAGAGCTGATATTAAGTTTGTTTGCAAACAACAGACAAAAGAGAAAGGAGGTAAGTTGGTATCAATTGTGGTATCAAGAAATTTGATTTATGTTTGTAGGTGACGTAGTGGAATCATGCCACCCAGAAGGCGTAGAGAGAATGCAAAAATGGAAGAAGAAATGAGGTGACTCTGAATGAGGCTGGACGCCATGGAAACGACACAGAGGAGAGCACCAGATGCTGGAGATATCAATGAAGCTAAGAACGAAGAACCAGTGTAAAATTTCATTAATGCATAGGCGTACTGGTGAACTGTTGATAGGGTTAATTTCCGTAGGTAGTGTTAGCGATAAAAAACGCACTAGTATTTTGATCAGTATTGTTACACGTCAAAATTACTCACTTTGATAGTGTCACAAGTGTCGTCATTACAAAGGTCGCAAGTGTCACATTTTTCTCACAAGGTCACAAGTATCGCATGTTGCTCACAAGTGTCGTAAGTGTCAGGGAAGCATACTGCC
>SNQJ01S0041730.1:0-12867 GCA_010110895.2 Picea sitchensis
ACACTCCAGAGTATAACTCACGCTTAGGACTTAAGGTGGCTAAGACCTTTTACAAATACATCATGCCAACACCTCTTATCACAATTTTTTATGGAAATGTAGAGTAACCAGGTGGTCTTTTAGACCGGCTGAATTTCTGAACTCTGAATTTTGAACAATAATGTTCAATCTTTGGCGGCTCGCTGGAAATTCACCATAGTGCAACTTTGGTGGATAACACACTCAATTGGTCGTTGATCTCTATTTAAAGAGCATGGAGGGTCATTTGTAGATGATCGAGTGTTAGAAACTCTCTTATAAATATCTCTATAATTTTTTCTTTTGCATTAATAAATTGCTCCAAGTGGTCACATTGGCTAGGGAAATGGATGTTTCCCTGTAGGGGTTTTACCATGTGAAAAAATCGATGTGTTGATCTTTGATCTGGTTGTGTGAGTGGTAAATGAAGGTGTTCATCCTCTGTTGGAATACTTGTGTTGCCAAAAAAAATGTATCTTTTCCCTCTGTATTAGTTTCTCTACCTTCCCATGGTTTCAAATATATAAGTACAAGTAGTAACGACTGTAATTAAATTCCTTACCATTGGAAATGTTGAGCTTCAATGAAGTCTACAATGAAGTCATTCTACAAGCACTTGTCCCAATTCTCATGATTCTTTGTGTGCACTTCTTTATTGTGTTGACTACTCCTACATGAAATTCATCCTTTATAGATTTCCAAACTAGATTGCAAGATAAGAATTGTGTGATGAACCTAACATCTGGAGCATTGAAAGGATGAATGATAACACCATGCATGCCTATATGAGTTCCATACCTAGAATATATCTTGTATGGGTCACATTCTTTGAAACATATTCTTCTATTGCATCCTCTCCACCTGTCAGTAGCATGAATACCATTTACACTGAATTTTCATCCTTAGGATAAACATGTTTCAATCATCGAGATATATAAATTATGATCAAATGGGATATTTAATGGTTCATATGAAAGATATATAAACACAATTTTGTGTATTTTGATGATAATTGTATTTGTTTTAGTAATTTGTCATTGACAAAAAAATATGAATGGTATGTAAGTGATAATGTTTTTGAAAAATTGCATACCATATTTATACTAACTATACTTAATAATTTCACAATGTACAAATAAAAATATTAATCAGATTGCGTGTTTTATTTATTTTCTTGCAAATACAAGACATTTATTAAATAGATCGTTGGTTAAATTTGATGTGAATGGAGTCTTGCTACATGCAATTCATAAAATATCATTACAAAACAAGTCATTGTCAAGAAATCTAGAAAGCAATACAAGTAAAAAGATTTGTTTTATACGCCTAGTGTTTAGGCTCTTAGAGATTTCTTTGAACAACGACTTAGTATTTTTGAGGTTGGTTTATGGACATTTGGACAACAAAAAAATGTTAATGAATTTTGACCCATTTTACTTGATAAAAGTTAATTGAAAAGTGGACAATTTAAAGTCACACTAACACAATATGATTGTGACGCCATACCAAGGGTTATGTTGGTGATGAGAATCCACATGTATATCTCAAACCTTTAAACAAATTTTTGGGATATCTTTAAGGGTGCTTATGATGATAGAAACACAATCATTGTAGATGTTTCAAGAGAAAAACAAGTTTGTAATGATGAAGGGAACTTTGTAATTACAAAAGGCTATAATCGTGGCAATGTGAATGACATGTACTTGTTAGATCGAACAATTATATTATATGTTAACTAATTATATTATATATAATTCGTTAATATATTAATTAATTATATTATCTATTAACTAATTATATTATATATATTGATAATTAGTTACATGTTTGTAATGATGAAGGGAACTATGCAATTACAAAAGGCTATACTTGTGGCGATGTGAATGACATGTACTTGTTAAATAATATAATTATTTATTATATTGTTAGATCTAACAAGTATGTGGCAATGTGAATGACACATACTTGTTAGATTGATTATTGCATCATTGTGGTAATCTGAATGGTACATACTTGTTAGATCGATGATGGCGTAATTGTGGCAATGTGAATGCCACATACTTGTAATATCTATTGTAAAAAGCATGAAAATAATTTGTTAAATAATATAATTAGTTATTTTTATTAATATTTTCTGTGTTGGTTGTGGAGCCTGATTATCTTCTTGATTCAGAGGTATTGTTTCAATCATGTGTGGATCCCATTTCCTGACGGGGGGGTGTGTGGGGGGGGAGGGATTTCCCCCCCACATCTGTTGCTAGGGGGACGATGACACTTTATGGAGCCCCCCTTGGTGGGGGTTCAGGGGCAACTCCCCCAAAGAGAATTTTTTGGGAAAATTGCCTTGTAAAATATTGTAATTTTGTAGTCAATCTAGACAATTCATCATTAGGTTGCAGATCTGATGGTAGAAGTTATGTTAGGGCATTTTTCCCTAGAAGGAAACCCTATTTTATGTATGATGGAATTTTATTGCAACGGTTTATGAGTGTGAATATTGTATTATGAGAGAGGAAACTGTGAGAGAAAGAAGAAGAAGTTACAATGGGTGTGTTGTAGGTTGTATCCCTTCATTTGCTAGATAATAATATAGGAAGAACTGTCAATTTCTCTCGTGGACGTAGCCCATATTGGGTGAACCACATATATCTATGTCTCTATTGTATTGTGTATCTTATGTGTTTTATTTATGCGTCTGTTTTATATTATTGCTCTGCGATCCTCTTTTTCTAACACTATGTGTGCCAATGTTTTTAATGCTTAATAAGGTTTTCAGATTTTTCTATATTCAATTGTATTTGATAAATTTAGTAGTACTTGTGGACGATGTGTAGGAAAATTTAAAAGCTATGAATGATATAGATTAAATGTGATTGAAAATTAAATGCAACATTTAGGTTTGTAAAGTGCAAAACTAGTTACAGATGTGCCAATATTGGATGCGAAAAGTGAAAAATTAAATTCCTAAAGTGCCGATATCAAATTCTAAAAGTGCCAATATCAGCTTTCAAAAGTGAAAAATCTTAATGGTTTCAAAAGTGCCAATATTGGATTCCAAAAGTGCAAAATTGGATTTTGAAAATGCAAATATCGAATCTAATTTAGAAATATAATTTTGGAACTTTTGGAACTATATTTTGCACTCTATAAACCCCAATTTTGAACTTTAGAAAAACTAATTTGGCCTGTCTTCGAAGGGGATTAAATTTGAATTAATCAAAATTTAATGAGATTGGGATTGGTGGGCATGGTTATACATGTGCAATAGATGGACTAAGGTTCTATTGACAACTTCTATTTAGCCATTGGTCCGAGGGTGGAAAGTGTTAGAACACTTGAGCTTGGTGTCAAGCATTGACCATAGGGTACTGTAGAAATGATTGAGAAATATAGAATCATAATCAGACACTATGGGAGATAATGGCCAAATGGGATCAAACATAAATGAAGTACATGCACTCCATGTCAAGGGAAATTGTTGTCTTTTTACATGAAGTCAAGATAGTCATTTTGGAAAATTATAAACAATGTACACAATCATGTTGATGCTTGGTCATGGGAAACGTTGAAAGAAAGTCTAAGATGACATATTTTAAAGACCTAGAAGGCATTGGAAATGGTGTATACATGCCTTATGGAGATTGGATTGTTTAGCAAATCAAGAACACACACAAGATCTGAGGTAGCATTGAACATCTTGTATCATGCAAGGGTAGTAGAATTTCCACTATAAGGTAGCTACTAGCTTTGTCACTCCAAAGTGTCTATAAAACTTGGAGAAATGAGATTCCAAAATAAATTGGTCTCTAGGTTCACCTACAAGCACACATAATTTTTCAAGATGATCAAGAAGATCATGCAACAAGTGGAAACCAACCATATATACAATCGGTCATATATAATTCTACATTAAGGCCATATCATTGTTGTACAAATCTATCAATCCTTCTATGTTATAACTCTTGGTGTTAAGAACAATCATAAGTGATATTGGCGGTTTGCTCAAGCAATTAGTTTCCTTGTTGTCTCTTCCTTTTTTGTGTTTGACGAGATGATGAAATTGTGCATTCTTTAATTTACTTTCAATCCAAATAAACTATAGGAGCTTGTGATAAAAATTTATCACTATCTCCTTTCCTATAATGTAGCATCACCATTATCAAACTATTTCTACAATGGAGTACATCTCTCCATCAAAGGTATAGTAGTTGTGCACCGCTTTTCTAAATGTCTCATAGTGAAAAGTGATGAGATGTCCATGATGGGTGAGGAAACAACCATAACATAATTAGATGAATTAGTGTCTACCTTGAAGGGATCAAATAGATATGGAAGTGGAAATATAAGTGGAGTACATATCTTTTGCTTCACATTGTTGAATACTTGCTTTTTTGTTGGTATAATATAATATTTGTTTCTTCAAATTCTATCTCAACAACTAATTAAGTGGTCATATTAGGTGTGAGAAACCTCAAACAAAACCTCTTTAAAATTTCACCGTACCTAATAAAATCCATAACTCTATAAGTTTCTTCATTTGTGGCAAATTCTATATGATGTCCAATTTTTAGGATCCACCCAAACTCTTTGTCTATCAATAAAAAATCCAATTTAGTGAATGGATTTCATGGAGAATGAACATTTGGACAAGTTTACCTTCAACTTAATTCTTTAGGGTGTTTGTAATACTCACTCAAGCTACAAATAGAGGTGTTCATCCCATTATTTGTTGAAGAGAGGGATGTCATCAAGGTAGACTACTGCAAACTAATTCAATAAGGTTCCAAGCATACTGTTCATTGGTATCATAAGTATTTATGGGGAATTTTTAAGACCAAAAGGCATCACCAACCATTCAAATAATCCTTCTTTGGATGTGAATTTGGTTTTCCAAACATATTTAGGGTGTTTTGGAACATGATGATATCTTGTCTTGAAATTAGTCTCAGTGAAGTAATATTCTTCTTAAAGATGATCTAAGAGGTCATTGATATGAAATAACATATATTGATTCTTCTCCATTATCTTGTTCAAAACTCTATAGTCTATGCAAATATGCCATGTACCATCCTTGCCACTAAGACTATAGGATTGCCATGAGAGTAAGAACTTGATTTGATCTTTCCAATGTTTGCAAACTCTTGTATTGATGGAGAATTCATCATTCTCCCATAAATATTTATGATACAATGGACCATTGGGTAATGGTGATCATGGGATGAGGTCAATCCCCATGTTGTACGAAATAATGCATTATTACTCCTTTGTATCCCTTAAATAGGTTACTATATTGTTTTAGGGTTATGCCAAGCTATATATTTTGTTGCAAACCTCATTTTCTTCATGATGAGAAGATACATCCTACTAATGTAACTTGATTTCCATGTTGGTATGAATATAAGGAGAACAAGATTTTGTGAACGACCAATCTTCTTTATAGCTTACTTGGCTAAGAAGTTGCATTATCTAGAATGGTCTGAATGCATAGATAGTGTATGTACAACCATGAGTCGACTTGTTTGGAGATAGGGTTGAGGATGGTAAACAACTTTCAATTTTAGTATTTTCGTGGCTTTTGGAGAGATTATATTCTTATGGCTTCTTTTATCAATGATAATGTGCATAACTTGTCCTTTCACCCAAAACTTGGTGTGAAAAAATCTCTCTTTCTTACTCATTTTTTGGTGTTGCAATAGGTGGTTGTTAGACATTCTCTGTCACAATGGACGGTTGCATGGTTGCGACACACTCAACAACAAAATTGTGATCTTGCAGAAATGGTTTAGTGGATGGCATAGTGGTATTAACTACAATATGTGTTGGAGGTTCATATTGAGTATCAATCTTCTTACCATTTTCCATGACCATGGTTCACTATTGCGTTATGCATTGTTCATTTGAGTGGGTGGATTTCTCACACCATGATTCTGCGATAGGCTTCTTGGAACCACTAGCATATTGAGGACCTTATGTCTATTGATTTTACTTTCGATGGAAATTTCCTTTACCTTTGTCTTTATATTTAACAAATTTGGACTTAAATGATATTCTTTTGACTTGACTATTTGATTGTTGAGTTTTCCCTTTGTTGTGGCTTTTGAGATTCTCTTCCAACTTAGTTGTAAACTAATAACTATCTCCCATTGTGTTAATAATTATGAAGTATAACTCTTTTTTTTTTATTAGTGCAGACATACCTTGAATTTCATAACTCTCAAGCCAAGGCTTCTATCATTCACTTTAATCGACATCCAATGGTATTCTACAATGAAGTCTGGGATAAATTGACCTTGCTTCTGGTGCAAGCTTTACCACTATGTGTTCATCATTAATCTATCACACTAAATAGGAATTCTCTTTGAAGGTTGTCTTGAATTATTTCCATGTGGTTTTGGGTCATTGTGGTTTGTTGCGCTACTGTGTAAAGGACACCCACCATGAAAGTGCATTTGGGGAAAATTTGAGAGTTATGAATTCGATCTTCTTAATTAGAAAACTGTTTCACAACAAAATATGACTCTAGTTGTTGAAACCATTCATCTAGGGATTTGGCACTGATATCTCATTTGAATAAAGGAATTTGAATATGCACCTTTACTCTCAATGGGTTTCTTCCTTTGAGCAATGCATTAGCTCCATGATTGAAATTTCTGTAGAGATTTTATCCAAGTGCAAAGCATATAATCATTTTCTAAACTAATCATACATTTCCTCTCTTTGAGTATCACTACTACATTTGGGTGAAAATTGAAGTTGTTTTTCGACGTTGACGACAAAAATGGTTTCTAACATTGATAATTTGTGAAATTATTGAAAAATATAATATTTTTTTCTTTGTTGTCCCTAACATACATTGAAATTCTAATGATTGTATTAGATGTTAGAATTATAATGTCTTCTTTATGGGGCCAAATAACCATTATATTATAGACGTAATCAACAAATTTGAATCTTTCAACTTTGACTCTTTCAACTTTGGCCATGTCAAAATAACATCAAGGTTCCGATGTCTCTATAAAAACCATTTATTTCAACGTCTTAAATATATTTTTTGTCATACTTTTGATGACTTTAACAACATTTTTATATTTATATTTAACATCCATTTTTTCTACAAAGTTTGGATTCTCTACATAATGTGAATTCTCTTCAAGTAAACAATTTGTTAACAAATTTTGAATTCTATATGTGTGAGATTCTTTGAATATATTCTTATATTGTACTAGTAATGCTTCAATGAGTTTTGTTGTAATATATATCAATGCCATCAAATGACGAAAAATTGAGTACCATTACTAGGTTGAAGGAGCAATATGGTGACAATAAATTTCATTGCCCTTGTAAAAATTGTAAGGAATTGCAAATGAAAAAATTTAAAAAGGAACAAGCTAGAAAACATCATAGGGATTATCAACACTTTAAAGGAGGGGAACCCATATCTCCCATTGGTAAGTTATTGAATCATTACATATTTTTATTATAATCATAAAACATTTTATCATTTTAATATTTGATATATATACTAAATATTTGATTGTTTGTAATTATAAGGACAAAGCATCGAGATTTAGAATCCTTCTATGAGGAGGGCTCTACGATGATCTCCTTGTGGTCATGAAACCTTCCGCATAAAACCCTAGGCGCGATGGTCATAGGGACCCGTGGTTTTTTTTTTCGTTGGTTTTTTTTGGTGTAGGTACGTCTTGTTTCTGGTCCCCTTGTTGTTCTCCCTCTCCTCCATCCTTTCGGGCTCGTGTCAACTCTATCCTATCTGGAACAAGTGGCGTTTTCGATCCTCCAATCACCCTGGGAAAATGGACGATATGGAGCTCATATATTATGAGCCCTCTCCCACGTGTGTGGGAGCCTTTGCATCCCAGTCATATTTCAATCGTAGGATTTCAAGATCTTTCCACTCTCCTGTATCTTCGCATGTCGCGGCACAATCCAAGGTTTTCTCTCATGCGAGCACTAAATTCCCCTTGTATCCTCTTTCTATGTGTAAGGATGTTGGGCCTTTCCATTTCCTCCCTGATCCCTCTACTCCCCCTCCCTCATTGTTTTCTATTTCCATTGTTCCAGGCTCCCCCTCTCCTCACGTTTCTTCCCCTAAAACCTCTGGTCCCCCGAGGTGTGTGTTGTAGATTTTAACTTTGTACAATATTTAATGCAAATAGATTTTCAATAAAAGAACATAAAAGATATAATGGAAAATACAAACATTACACATAGATTTTTCCCCTGGAAATCCAAACCAGGAAAACCAACATATTCTATATTCATTCATAGCGTTACATTGTTTACAATAAAATATACATATAGGATCCAACAGCATCCAAAACCCTAACCCAATGATCTAGATTAGTCAACAACCTTAATTCCTTAACTAGAAATAGAAAACCATTAGCAAAAAACCATGTGCTAAAAAACCACCCAACAATGGACACGAAAAATGAGGCAAAATATGTGACACGTTTCCCGAGGAAAACAAAATTCTCAGGGGTGTTTCCCCAGAACCCCTGCATGCCCAGTGCAACACCTACTCATGCAATGAATATAACACATACCCAAGGTGTGTCTCCTCTCGTTTTGGATATCTAGCAGTCTCAAGGCTCTACCAGGTCTTCTCATAAGTGTATAAAAGAGAAAAAAGGCACGATACAAATGGTTGTGGGTAAAGATATTCCGGTGACAGAAGTCCTTCAATATGCAGGCACGACCTTGGTTGGAAGATTCGCTAGAAAATTTTTTGGGGACCAGAGATTACATGCATGGATAGAAGAACATTGGCTCTCTTAGTTGGGCTATATATCGTCAGCCCATACGCTGGTTTGAGGTTGGATATATTTTTTCCTTCAAGAGGAATCACACTGCAACTTAGTCCTGGATAAGGCCTGGAATTGGGGTCCCTCTAGACTTTGCCTCAGACTTTGGATGATGGATTTCGATCCCATTAAAGAACCCATCTCTATTTTTCGGGTCTGGTCCATATTGCCAAGCTTGCCTTTGGATTTCTAGAATCTAGATTCCCTTTGTGCTATAGGAAACAAGCTGGGGGTTTTTGTTGGTTTGGAACCAAATTGGTCCTCCAAGAAGGACAAAATATGGGCCTGGATCCAGATAGAGGTGGACGTATGTGGAGGACTTGTTGGGTCTATTGAGATCATTCTCGAGGACAAGGTTTGGAACCATAAAATGGATTATTGGTGCCTTCCCTTTTGCTGCCATGGTTTCCATGAGACATGACACATCCGGGCTCAGTGCCCTTGACTGATGCTATATATCCAGCCTCACAAAAATACTTGGAGGAGGAAATCCATGTTTGGTCGTTTGACTCAGGTGGAGGCTGTGGAGGTTCAAGGTCGAAGTGAAAAGGTGTTAATAGAACCAAAAGTTGTTTCTCCCTCCATTTAGGCAATTTGAGACTTCATACAAAAAAAAACACAAGGTATGGCTGATATTGTTTCTGTTTCTATTGAATTTTCTGGCCCTAAACTCCATGATTTATCATTGAACCTTGACATAAACCCTTCTTCCACTCACTCTTTTCTGGCCCCCTTTGTTCTTCAGGCACTCTCCTCCCCTCCCTCCCCTTCTAGGCCCTCTAATATTCCCCTCTCCCCTCCCTTGGATCATCCCTCTTCCCTCCCTATTGTCACTCCCTCTCTACCCTATCCTAGTCCTCCCCCCCCTTGGACCCGTTCGCACCAGACCCAGAGTCTGTTGGTCCTTTTATGCCCCCCTTTCTACCTCACATGCTTCTGGGGGGCCTCCTTAACTCTTTCCGCCAAGATATATGACCTTATATCCTCCATGAGATAGAAGGATCCCCATCCATATAAGGTTGGCCTAGCTCTTGACCCCCCAAAGCCTTCACAAGCTGGACGAAAATATCACCTCCATAAGGAAAAGGAGACAACTGCAACTGAAATATGGAAAGGTACTCAATCCACTATTTCTAGGGCCCTTAGATCAGGGAGAGCCCTCCCTCCTTCTCCAAAATGATTTTTATCTCCTGCAATTGTAGAGGGATTGGGGGCCCTAAAAAAATATTAGCCCTCAAACGAGTCATTCCGAGTCTTTCCCCGGATGTCATTTTACTTCAAGATACTATGTCTTCGGTTGCGAAAGCCAAAGAAGCCTTGGAACCCTTTCCAAAGAATTGGTATTTTNGGCACTATCAACATCCTCCTACAATTCCTCGATTTCTGTGTCCCTAAGGCACAAATATTGTGACTTCTCGTTCATGGTGATTAATATTATGGGCCTTATATGGATAGGATTCCCTTCTGGTCCCGGGTGTCGGAAGGGAGACTCTCGAACCACTTACCAATTGTGTTACAATAGGACACTCTGCACTCTTCTCCGATGTCTCCCCTTAAAGTCTGCCAAGCATGGTTTGGAGAGGAAGATTTTACTAAGATGGTTTGGGAGAATTATTTCCATCTCTCCTCGGATATTCCCAAGCCATTGATGCTTCAGTTCAGAAATAACCTAAAATGGATTAAGCGAGCCATCAAGCAATGGCTCCCAAACTGGGAAAAAATAAAATCACAAGAATTGGCTACTTTTGAGGGTGAAATTGCGTCCATCCATAAGATACTTGAAGGAGTCAATTTGAGCCCCACTCAACTAGAGGAATTGAAGGCCCTCAAAAAGAAAAAAAGTTGAATGGTTATTCAAGGAGGAACAAATTTGGTGATTGAAAAGTAGGGTTCTCTGGTTGGAGGTCGGGGACAACAAAACAATTTTTTTTCATGCATTCACTAATTTTAGGAAGAATAATAATACTATATGGGAAATAATTGGGGAAGACAGAACTACTCTCTCCTTGTTTGGTGATAAGGCAGAAGCTGGGGCTAAATACTTTGAAAACATCTTCAAGGCCCTTCCTAGCAACCCCATCCAGGAGATTCTTGGGGTAGTGCAGAATTTCCCCCGAGTCTTCTCAAAGGATATGAACAAGTCCTTGATGGAGGAGGTCACAAAAGACGAATTAAAAGGGGCTCTTTTTTATTTGTAGAGTGGTAAGAGCCCGAGACCCGATGGTTTCCTAGAACAATTTTACAAAACTTTCTATGAATTAATTAAGTTAGATCTATTGTTGATGATCAGGGAATCCCAAAGGAGTGGGCAGGTCCATGGTGTGCTAAATTTGAATTTTATATGTCTCATTCCAAAAAAATAGTAGGCTGAAACCTTTGGTGACTATAGACATATTTCATGTGTGAATGTGTATTATAAACTAATTTCAAATATCATTTCTAGAAGACTCCAACAGATGATGAGCAATTTGATAAATGAGGAACAATTCAATTTTTTGCACAACAGACAGATCCATGATGTGGCCGCCTTGGCACAAGAGACCCTACACTACGTCAAGAAAAGGAACCTTAAAGCTACCATCCTAAGTTGGATCTATCAAAAGCATATGACAAGGTGGATTGGACCTTCTTGAGACTTGTCTTTCTGCAGATGGGTATGGATATTTCAGTGATCAATTGGATTTTGGGTTGTTTAAACAATGTAACATTTGCAGTGCTCATAAATTGCTCTCCCTCTTGATTATTCAAAGTCTCCAAAGGGCTGAGATAGGGATGCCCACTGTCCCCTTTTCTCTTCTTGGTGGTGGCAGAATCCCTCAACCGACTTCTCAAGGAAGCGAGCCACATCAATGATCTTAGAGGCATTAAAGTTTCAGTTTCATAAAGCATCACATATTTACTTTTTGTTGACGATATTTTCTGCAATATTTTCAGGACGGTGGCCGAAGCTCGCATCCTCAAGAAGATACTTGATGATTTTAGTAAGGCCACATGTATGGTAATAAATATGGACAAGTCCAACATCATATTTAAAAATTGCTCAGAGTTGGACAAAATGCACATCAAAAACCTCTTTCATACTTGTTATCTCTCTATCTTGGATGGCCTGGAATATCTTGGCTTCCAGCTTAAGCCAAATTGTTATAGGAAAGAGGATTGGGCTTGGCTCATTAAGAAAATTGAGGCATG
Organism: Picea sitchensis; assembly: GCA_010110895.2. Lineage (NCBI taxonomy): Eukaryota > Viridiplantae > Streptophyta > Pinopsida > Pinales > Pinaceae > Picea > Picea sitchensis. Next base: position 12,033 of record SNQJ01S0041730.1, read on the forward strand.
AATAATGGTTTGGGTCAACATGAATCTTTCTTGAGGATGCAGGCTAGTACTGATTAAGGCTGTCCTTGAGAGCATACCGGTCTATTGGAACTCAATCATGGCTATCCTAAAGGGGGTCCTAAGAAAGATCGGGAGAATTTGCTTCCAATATCCTTGGGTTGGACAACACTTCATATAAATCATTCCCTTAGCTCGATGGTTAAGAATCACTATGACAAAAGAGATGGGTGGTTGGGGGTTAAAAGATATTTGGCCCTTCGTAAAGGCAGTAGCAGGAAGGAATCTTTGGCGCCCGAGTTAGGGAAAGTACTCTCTATGGGTCCGAGTCATGAAATATAAATATTTTCTTGGAAAATCCATTGTTGAGTGGTTTAGGACTCCCAACAAATCGAGTGCTGGCTCCTTAGTATGGAAATACTTTGTGTCATCCTTCACTTTGGTTGGTCCATGGACGACCTGGAAAGTGGGTGATGGTAGGATGGTGCGTTTGGGGTAAGATCCCTAGGTGGGTTCCGAAAACCATTTTAATCTCTCTTCCCCCCTTATCAGGGTCCTCAGGGCCAATGGCCTTCACACACTGGCATACGCTTGTGCAAGACTCCCTCAATTGAGAGGCTGTGCTGGATAAAAATCCATGACATTTCTTGTTAAGCCCTAATATTGGCTCATTACCCCTTAATTGGGGCATATTCGATTAGTAATGTTATTTTATTTATGTCGGCTTACCCCTTAATTGGGGCATATTATATTAGTAATGTTATTTTATTTATGTCGGCTTTAGGCCATTAGTTGTAATTATACCTCCTAGTCTCCTATATATACCAAGGAGACATTT
>SNQJ01S0041730.1:14926-51264 GCA_010110895.2 Picea sitchensis
CATCTTGTACTTGAACATTTAAGTGGGGTAAAGGGAGGTTGCCCCCTCGAAGAGGCTTATTATCTGAAATTATCTCTTTTTCAAGGCGTTGAGTACTTTTCCTGAGGTTTTTCTATGCTATATTGATGTTTGGTTCTTAACATTTCTGGACCTTGCAGCTGATATTACCCAAGAGTGGGATGATTTATTCTACTTACTCTGTGGTAGCTATGTAACTATTAATCTGAAGGTGGAAGACTCCATGTGTTGGTCCTATAACTCTGCTAAAGACTCTTTCACTATGAAGATGGGCTACAAATCTTGGAAAGAGACCCATTTCCTGGGAGTATATTTAAAGTGGTGGTGGAAGTCGTTATGGAAATTTAAATCCCCTACCCGTTGTAAACTCACCCTTTGGTTGGCTGTAAACAACAAGCTTTCGATCTGGGAAAATATTTTAAAGAGAGGATGGATCAGCCCTAGTAGATGTCCTCTGTGTAAACTCTCCTCGGAATCCATTGCTCATCTATTCATATCTTGCTCCTATGTAGGTCAAGTCACTGCAGAAATCGAGCACAAGCTTGGGGAAAAGTTGGCCTGGAACGGTTTTACACTAAGAGAATGTTACAGGACTTGGATCCATGACCGATCTGTCAAATTATATGCAGGCCTTCCGAGCTGGTTGATCTCCAATATCTGGTGGGCCAGGAACCAAGCCATTTTCAAAAATAAGGATGTTCCTCCTGCTATTAATATTGCCATTACTCTATCACAAGCATTTGATTTCAAAGAAGACCCGGGCCTAAAAAATCGAAGGATCCCCATTCAGACTACTATTGATTATGAGACCCCTTGGTGTTACTTTGATGGTGCTAGCCAGGGACACCCCTCCATATGCGGGGTGAGGGTGGTGTTAGAAAAACAAGATTGCGGAGAAATAAAATAAAACAAATGCGGAAATAAAACACAAAATATACATAACACAATAGAGAGATAGATATACGTGGTTCACCTAGTGTGGGCTACGCCCACTAGAGAAATTTTCAAGTCCTTCCTTTTTATTATCCAACAAAATGAAGGGATACAACCTACAACACACCCATTGTAACTTCCTCTTCTCTCTCCCACAGTCTCCTCTCTCAGAATACAATATTCACGATAATACACAACCACAATACAATTCCCTCATAAGAGAGGGTTTCCTTATGGGGAAAAAAACCATAAAATAACTTCTAACATTAGATCTGTGACCTTATAATGAATGGTCCAGATTTACTACGAAATTACAATATTTTACAAGGCAATTTTTCTTTCGGGGAACTGCCCCCTAATCCCCCGCCAAGGTCGGCTACAAAACTCCCCTGGCGACAATTGTGGGGAGGAAAGCCCCCCCATACCCCTCATTAGGGAATGGGGTCCAAGCACGGCTGAAAAAAACCTATGAATCAGGAAGATAATCAGGCTCCACAACCAACAATCTCCCACTTGGAGACTGATCACAAAAAATCCACTGATGTTGTACCTACTGGACTATGCTCCAACTTGGACCTGTCAAATTTATCATCTTCACCTTCATGCTTGAAGGCCAACTGAAACTGAGTAGGAACTTAGTTTATCCCTAGTTACTCCCTTTGTTAACATGTCTACAGGATTCTGGCTAGTATGTATCTTTTCCAACTTCAAATGTCCATCTTCCAAGACGAATCATATGAAATGGTACCTGAGATGTATATGATTAGTCTTCGAATGGAAGGCTGATTTATTTGCAAGATGAATGGTACTCTCGTTGTCACATTACAACCTGCTATTCTCCTTCTTCTTTCCCAATTCCTCCATAAACCTCTGTAACCAAATCATCTCTTTACTAGCCTCTGTAGCAACAACATACTTTGCTTCCGTTGTTGAAAGTGCAACACCCTTTTTTTCAGTTTTGAAATCCAACTTACTGGCGTTCCACCTACAGTAAAAACATACCATGTGGTGCTCCTCCTGCTATCTTTATCACTTGCCATATTTGAATCAACATACCCTATAGAACAATGTTTGAACCTCCAAAACATAATGCATGAGTAGCAGTGCCTCTCAAATACCTGAGAATCCACTTTACTACCTCTCAATGTTCTTTACTTGGATTGTTCATATACCTGCTCACAACTCCCACTGCATGTGAAATATCTGGTCTTGTGAAAACAATCTCATACATCAAGCTGCCAACTGCTGATGATTAAGGGACCCTAGACATGTATTATATCTCCTCCTATGTCGTGGGACACATTCCTTTAGTTAATTTTAAATGGCTAGCCAAAGGTCTATTAACTAGTTTTGCATTCTGCATTCTAAACCTCTCCAACACCTTCTCTATGTACTCACCCTGAGACAATGTAAATTTGCAATTTTTCCCGTCTCTTGTTATTCTCATACCAATGCTTTTCTTTGCAGCACCCAAATCCTTCATTGCAAATGAATTAGCTAATTTCTTCTTGAGCACATTTATATCCTCCATATTAGACCCTACAACAAGCATGTCATCTACATACAATAGCAAGATAATATAACTTCAATTTTCTAACCTTTTAAAATAAACACATTGATCAGAATGACATCTACTATAACTTTGTTCTATCATAAACGTGTCAAAATTCAAATACCACTGCCTTGGAGCTTGATTTAGGCCATACAATCTCTTCTTCAACCTGCATACCAAATTCTCCTTTCCTTTGACCTCATACTCCTGTGGCTGCCGCATATAAATATCTTCCTCCAAATCTCCATGGAGAAGATCTATTTTTACATCTAATTGCTCAAGATGCAAATCTTCTACTATCACAAGACTTAAAATAGTCACAATTGAAATCATTTTAAAAACAGGAGAAAATATTTTATCAAAATCTATACCTTTCTTTTTTGCAAACCCCTTTACAACAAGTCTAGCACTGTGTCGTTTTTTTCTCCATCTTCTTCCTTCAACCTGTAAACCCATTTATTCTATAATGTTGTTTTTCCTACAAGCAAATGAACCAAGTCCCAAGTCTAGTTATTTACCAAGGAATCCATTTCATCTTTCATGCCTTACTCCCACTTATTTTTAGTGTCTACCTGCATTGCTTCTTCATAACTTTCTGGTTCAACAAAATCAATCAAGAATAAATAATACAATGAAGGGGAGTATCGTTCAAGGGGTATATTTAACCTGGTAGATATTCTAACAACACTTGCAGAAGTTTGAGGTACTTGCTTCTCCTGTTGTTGTACATTTTGATTTTTTGGTACCTTTGAAATTTATTTTTTAGTGATCTCATCAAGCACTGTGTATTCTAGTTTTTCGTTTTCCTATTTATTTCCCTACAAATGATATTTGTACATGACTAGTGCTTCTGTTATTGACATTGAAACAAATTCATTTATGATCCAAACAAAAAATCCTATCATTTTGAAAAACTCAGCACTTTCGGCAGCTTAGCCAGGTTCCAAAAGGCACTGTTAGCTGCCGAAATCTCCGCTTTCGGTAGCTAATCCCACTCTGTTTCATATCTATAAGCTGTCGAAAGTGCAGTCACAGGAAGAACATTAATCTTTTGCACATGTCGAATGTTTTTGTTGCCAAATATCTCAAGGAGGGTTTCAAATGAATAATAATATTAAAAGGGATAAAGATCATCCTCCTTTTCAAATATTTGAGGCAAATACAAAAGATATTAGGCTCAAAATGGATTCTATTTTTTGTTGAAGATATGCCCAGGTGTTAGAAGAAGATTTCGATTAGCCTTATCATCTCCCTGAAGAATGCAAGGAAGAACAACTGTCAGAAGAATATTTCGATTAGCCTTATCATCTCCCTGAAGACTGCAAGGAAGAACAATTGTCAAAGAAAGGATTCAAAGTGTTTTATCATCTGTTGAAGACTGCTAAGGAGGTTTAAGATTGCTGGAGACTTTTGATAAGGGTTCGACCCTTAAAGATAGGACCGATCCTACAATTTGAGAACTATTTTGACTTTTCTATTATTAGTATTTCAGATCCATTTTAATAGGATCTTGAATTGTTATGTAAAGGCTATAAAGCCTAGTGTTTTGAATGAAGAAAGTGATTCCAGTCTTTAAGATTGAGTGGTTTGACTTTGGGGACTTTTTCACATATTGTAAGCTCAAGCTTCTCATTTTCATATCAGTAATACAAGCTTCTTTTGCCATTACTTGTTTAGATTTTCATCTTCTTACCTTTTCTGTACTTGCACTTGGATATTATATTCATGTTGCTTATGTTTATTTATGTGTGATAATTGTCATCTTATCATTGCATTCATAAGTTATCATCTTGAAAGTATTATGTAATTTTTGTAATTGGCCATTCATATATACCTTTATGTATGATTCTGTTGATATAGTAGTTATTCTTCACACATCCACCTATTTACAAACTCTCTGAACATTAGTGGTTGAAAGCCTTGTCCATCTGTGTGTGTTTTTGCACTTCTTGAGTGAGTGAGGATTGATTTAGTCATCCGACTTGATCCAATTGAGTGAATCATTGAGATATTAGTTAAGTTACCAGGCTTCTTCAAGTCACAACCTAGAAGGACTCCTAGAGTGATAACAAATTGGCGTCGATGTCGGGGAAAGGAGATCGAAGAAAGATTCCCTGGGAGACGACATAAGCTTTAGCTTTGATGATAGACAAAGACTGAGTATCATTTTGGTTGTGATCATCTATCTAGCGACTCCATGAAGGACGAATTCAGTGGCTACTCCATTGTTCAGAAATCTATTGGCGACTCCACTGGTATGAAAGGAGAAAGATCTTAGCTAAGAGGTATGCATTTTGCGATTTCTCAAGTATTTATGGTTACCCTAATCCAGTGCCTAGTAGAGATGAATGGGAAAATAACCTTCCTAGATTTCGATGAGAAGAGTGGGAACTGCCAGTTGAACACTTGCTGGATTTTCATGATATTATTCATTAGCTTCAGATCGTACATGAGGATGTTTAGATTAAGCTTTTTAGGTTTCCATTGGAAGGGATTGCTCTTGAATGGTGTTGATCTCTTCCAAATGAAAGTGTTAGCTCTTTGAAAAGTTTTCATACAACTTTCAATTCCTTTTGTAAAGAGTGTTTTCTAGTTGAACATCTTTTTGAAGAGTGTTGTGAAGAGTTTTCTTTGTTTCATAAAGATTATGCTTGTCAAAAAAATCAGATTTGTGATAAAACTTTTATTGTGGAAGAAAACATTTACCATGAAGATCAAGAGGTGTTGAATGATATTTATTATGATAGCAATTACATAGAAACATCTGGCATCATATCAAATGTATCTGTTGCTTTAGATATTTATGAAGATCAACATGTCTCTTTTGAATATTTTGAGGTCAAAGAGCAAGTGTATACATCAGCAGGAGAAAGTGATGGATTCAAGTCACATGAATATGGTGAAGGAGAGAAGAAAAGTTTAGATCAAAAGTTGCTCATACATGTTTCTTCAACAAATGTTAAGCAACCTTCATTCAATATTGAGATCAGTGAAGGAAAAGAGCAGCAACATTTCTGTCTTCAGTTGGAATAGCTGTTTGAGGAGGTATTCCTTTATAATTTTGATGATCCTATTGCTGATTTTTTGGAATCCATGAGCAGTGTAAATATCAAAATATTCTTGTCACATGAAAGTTGTTTCTATCATCTGTTCAAACAACATTTATGTTGGCTATGCATTCCTTTATTTTTTGAGTCAAGATCAAGAACATGTTCATTAAATCAATTTCTTACATGGATTCATTGGAAGCATGACTTCACTTGATAAGAGGCAATGTATTTGGTTAATGTAGGAGTAGGCAGGAGAATAAGTTCTTCATATGAGCAAATAGATTATGTTTAGTTGTTGACTTCATAAATAAGCAAAGCAGGATACAGGCAGGCTACAGGTTTTCAGAAGATTAGTTGCACATGCCAGATGACTCCATATCCCAATGGTAAAGGCCACTGGAACTACTAGGTTCTTGAAAACCCCACAGGGAGATCTCCATCCCAGTTGGAGCCAATGTTAGCACTCAATTTTTCCAATATATTTTGAGAGCGTCTTCAACATATTTATGTTGAAATTATCAAAATCCCTTTGATTGTTTGCCAATGTCCAAACCTCAAATTCCCTAATCTGTCTTGAGAAGTTTCTATTGATATCTTTTCCTAAGATTGCTTTGGATTTTCCCTCTTAACTTGCATTCCAAAAGCTCGGTTATTAGAGACTAAAACTCTAGTTTTATATCTCTTTACATTTTTTAAATATATTTTTATTTTAGTAAAAGGTGTGTGCTCAAGTGTCTTAATTCTAAAGCTAGCCTTTGAACTTATCATCCAATATATGCCAAATCCTAAGCCACAAACCAACACACAAGTCGAGTCCATATGCCATGCAACACATAATATAGTCATCAAAGCTCAGTGCTGAGCGCCAAGCTTCATATTCTACACACTTCATCAATATATCATACAAAGCATTGTCATATATGAAGACAACGTGGTCCATAACCTCGATACATGTGAGGTCTTGCTCAAGAAAGTAAAATAAAAATAAACCCTAACTCTATGGTGCGCTATATGACAAGAGCCAGGTGCACATAATTTTGCGGGTGTCCATGTCTACAGGTCCTGTTACGAATTCCAGGTCACGAGTCGGCTATAAGTCAAACCGCAAGTCGACAATTGTTAAATGCCTGATTTGAAGGCAGAAAATGAGTGTGCAACTGGGTTTTGGAGTGTTTGACAGGTTTTAATGGAAGACATTAGATCATGAGGAAGAGCCACGATCAAGGGGGATCTGCATCGAGCTGCAGGGTTTTGAAAGTTTGTTGATAGCAGATCGAATGATCCAGATGTCAAGGAAAAGTTGCAGGGTCTGAATGATGGAGCTTGATGCTCATTCACTATATAAACATTGTGATGCATTTGTCATGGTATTTTATCTGAGGAATTTATCATCATTCGATTTTCTTCAAGATTGAATTTCTAAAATCGACCTATATACAGTTTTAATCTTGCTATGCATTGGGAACAGAGCAGATCTCCTACTTAATCACTCTGCTCATACAAAATACAGATATTGATAATCTTGACAACTCAGTGATATACTCGTAGTTTTCATTCTGAGAAAACATCAAATACTAGAAAGATTGTTCCATGAAAATCCGTTCACTGTTAGTATTGATTTGTTAAAGAGGTGCTCATTGCTCTGTTTTGTAGGCTACATGTATTGGGTTTTCCCGTCTGGCACTAGAATTCATTATGAAGAAAGATTCCCAAGACTGTATGCATCGGCTTTTGACAATAACGTTAGCATATGGTCATTTGTATATGGATCAATTTTTCATACATTTTCTTCCTCTGATATGAATCAAGGTGGCCATGAACTAAGAAAGAGAACATGAAGAGTAGCCTGAGCATGGATAGATATCCAGAAATACAATTGATAAGCAAACAGAGAAAACAAAAGAAAATGCTAAGACTATTAAGCTCATGCAGTAGTAGAAAGGGGAAATCACAGGAGCTGGAAATTAATTTCATGATGCGATGCTTGAGCAGCAAGAACTGGCAATGATGCTTGAAGAAATGACATGTATTAAGTCACAATAGCAGCATACATTAATAATGGTGTCGAATACTTGCTAAGGGATGTGAAGGACAAAACTATCAACACCCTTTCAAACAAAGGCATATCTCATCATGGCTGTTGAAGACAAGAAAACATGATCAAAAGGGGTTGGATCAAATCAGGTGCTTTTGTTATTGACATTGAAACAAATGCATTTATGATCCAAACAAAAAATCCTATCATTTTGAAAAACTCAGCACTTTCGGCAGCTTAGCCAGGTTCCAAAAGGCACTGTTAGCTGCCGAAATCTCCACTTTCGGCAGCTAATCCCACTCTGTTTCATATATGTAAGCTGTCAAAAGTGCAGTCACAGGCTGAATGTTAATCTTTTGCACAGGTCGAATGTTTTTGTTGCCAAATCTCTCGAGGAGGGTTTCAAATGAATAATAATATTAAAAGGGATAAAGATCATCCTCCTTTTCAAATATTTGAGGCAAATACAAAATATATTAGGCTCAAAAGGGATTCTATTTTTGGTTGAAGATATGCCCAGGTGTCCGAAGAAGATTTCGATTAGCCTTATCATCTCCTTGAAGACTGCAAGGAAGAACCACTGTCAGAAGAAGATTTCGATTAGCCTTATCATCTCCCTGAAGACTGCAAGGAAGAACAACTTTCAAAGAAAGGATTCGAAGTGTTTTATCATTTATTGAAGACTGCTAAGGAGGTTGAAGATTGCTGAAGACGTTTGATAAGGGTTCGACCCTTAAAGATAGGATTGATCCTACAATTTGAGAACTATTTTGACTTTTCTATTATTAGTATTTCAGATCCATTTTAATAGGATCTTGAATTGTTATGTAAAGGCTATAAAGCCTAGTGTTTTGAATGAAGAAAGTGATTCCAGTATTTAAGACTGAGTGGCTCAACTTTGGGGACTTTTTCACATATTGTAAGCTCAAGCTTTTCATTTTCATATCAGTAATACAAGCTTCTTTTGCCATTACTTGTTCAGATTTTCATCTTCTTACCTTTTCTGTACTTGCACTTGGATATTATATTCATGTTGATTATGTTTATTTATGCTTGATAACTGTCATCTGATCATTGCATTCATAAGTTATAATCTTGCAAGTATTATGTAATTGTTGTAATTGGCCATTCATGTATACCTTTATGTATGATTCTGCTGATATAGTAGTTATTCTTCACACATCCACCTATTTACAAACTCTCTGAACATTAGTGGCTGAAAGCCTTGTCCATCTGTGTGTGTTTATGCATTTCTTAAATGAGTGAGGTTTGATTTAGTCGTCCGATTTGATCCAACTGAGTGAATCATTGAGATATTAGTTAAGTTACTAGGCTTTTTCAAGTCACAACCTAGAAGGACTCCTGGAGTAATAACAGACTCCATGCTGATCATAAGAGTTGTTGTTAAGGGGAATATTGCTTTAGGTAATATTCATTCGTGTGTCATGTCTCAGACCCTATATTTACTCAAGACATTTAATGAAAGCACACTATATCACATTAAAAGAGAACTAAACGTCGAAGCAGATAAACTTTCCAAGGTGGGATCTGACTGGGAAAAGGTGAAATTATTGTCAATGGGAACAAAAGGTTCCTAACTATACCCTAAGTCCCTATGAATATTGTATTAATGAGTTTGGATTATTTATAGAGAGTTATATTCATTAAACCTCTACTCGCACACTTCAAAATTCAAAGAAGTAAAATCGCAATTCACTTCAACGTGTGTGGCTTCACTCTTCAAGGCACGGATGAAATGGTTTCATTAATTCCTGAAGCAGATGGAAGAGAAGGGAGCATCGCCAATGGATTATGTTTGGTAGCAGGCTCTCCTTCCCCTTCCCTTAGTCAACATTGAGAGGATTACTTTGGTTTTTAGGTACCTCTATTCTTTTCCTAAGCATAGTGATTTAAAATTTCATGGCCGTTTAAGAAGAGAAGGCATCATCGTTAAGCATCCAAGTAGTGATAAAGGGGAAATTCAGGTGTTTGTGTTGGGGTCTTGGGTATTTTTTCCTAGAACTCTCCATGCCATTTATCTCTTTGAAATCTATGTTGCCAATTGGTTGAAACGAGGTATCTTAGAAGGCCAGCAAACTGCCATTTGAACCGGTGGAAATTATTGTGTTGGTTCCTCTATTATTTTAAATATCTCTAACTCGGAGATTAGAGGCATATTTGGTTCTTGTCCTCGCTATATATCTTAGTAGTGGAATCGTTGTGAACACCTTTAGGGTCCTACAATTTTTATCAGTCATCTCGCCAGTAAATTTCCTATGTTGTTGGGGCTTCCAGTTCAAATCCATCATACTCCAGGGTTTTATCCTTAAATATAAATCAGAGAACAATGTCGAACCTTGGAAAGGTGCATCTCAATTTATTGAAAATAAGGGCCATCTGAGTAGAAAGATCAATAAAACATCTTCTGGGAAAAAATCTAGTAAGAGGTGGCATTTGGCTTGTTTTCTTTGGGATTTTGAACTTCAGGGTGTTTGGAACTTGAGGAACTTTCATCATATTATTATGGATCATCCTTCATGGAGTGAGATAAAGTTCATACTATGTAGACATGAAGATATAGTTTAAGGCATCAAAGTACAATTCAAGAAAATTTCAGCTAATATTAATCATTTAGAACATGTGGTAAATGCTCTCCTTCAATGAATCGACTCTTTAGAGCTAGAAAGGAAATGGACCAACGCTCTTGAGAAAATAGTAGAAGTGATTCTACAATGCATGGACTTCCTAGAAGATGAATGTAATCAATTAAGAGCAATGGTAATGCCTCAACAATCCAATTCAAACTCAAACAATCAAAATACAAGAATCTCTCAATTTGGAAACACTGGAGAGGAACAAGAAGGATAGGAAGTAGAACCTATGGAAACTAAAGATAATTCTCCAAGCCAAGTTGAAGTGCAGAAAGCACCCAACAATGAATCAACCCCCTAACATATGTATTTCAAATGTGTTTTATTACTTGGTCAATATGTTAAAGTTTATGGTAGCTTGATTGCTCGAACGTATAAGAAGGTTTATAGCATCTTTGATATTGGAATAGTAGTACAAGACTCCAACAGTGAAGAGAAAAACTTTGTGAATATTTTGACTGTTTGTTTTCCATGGCGCAACTCCTTATACATATAAAAATCTTCAATTTCTTTAAATAAAAAATAAAATAAAAAACAATTCGAATCTTTCTTACATGTTTGGCAACATTTATTTGAATCAGAGTCTAATGTGGGTCATGTAGTGTTGTGTCTTTTCTCTTTATAGTGTCTATATATCAAGGCTACATTGTCACCATGAGTTGGTCCAGGTTGTGTCTCATTGAGTAGTGGGGTTGGAGTAGGGCTACGTTGGATAGGGTGGGAAGACACATACACTGAGACAGACTAATCGAGTAATGGGGGTAGAGTAGGGCCATGCTAGAAAGGGTAAGGAGACAAGGAATTAAATGACATGCATAGTGGATACAGGTTGGAAGTAATGGGTTAATGAATTCCAACGAGGGAGATGGCACATTGTAGGTTTTGTTTCTTGTTTTTTCATTTGTATAGTTTTTGTTTTATTGGTTTTATTTTTGTTTTGTTTTTTATAAATACACACATATACATATGCATATATGTATAATGCAAAATTTATGTTTATATGTACACACATGTATATACATATGTATATATGTATAATTCCATACATATGTATGCATGTATAAGTTTTATTTTTATAACATTTGTTATATTTTTTTAACATATTTATTAGTATCACACTTGGGCATATTAAAGGAAGAGAGGATAAAAAGGGTGGATATTTAGACACTAGAGGAATAACTCCATAGAATGTATTAATCAGATACTTGGACCTTATCTCCTTGGCTTACTTTCCAAGGAGCTTGTTGATTCCTCTCTCAATTCTCCTTCATACCTCATCTTTATTTTTATTTATTTATTTTTGTAAGTTTTAAATATGTATTTTTAGAATATGTTTTTAATTTTTTAATGTCATGATGATAATGATAATAAATAGGAGGAGGATGAAAATCAATATAATGATGAAATTTCACAATTATGGAAATGATGACATGATTATGATAATGATGACGAGGACAATGATGATGGAGATGATGATGACCAACCACTTTCTTGTGTTGTCATTACCAACTCCTCCCTATTGGTTGCTTTTGGATTCACCTCAACCACTTTCTTGTGTTGTCATTACCAACTCCTCCCTATTGGTTGCTTTTGGATTCACCTTGAAGTTTTGGTTGGTCTTTGCTTTGTGGTTCGTTTAGCCTTTGGTATTCTCATTGTGCACCTTATCTTGGAAAACCCAAATTTTTGGTGTGTCCAAGGATAGCAACGCATTTTCTTCATGCTACTCATCTCAAGGAAAGTACCTAATGTTTCCACTTTGACTTCTCAATTTTTGTATTACAAAAAATAATTGCAATAAAAATAAAAATTAAAAATAGTATATAACTAAAATTTGACACTAAGGCGAACTAGGGAGAGGAACACATATAAACCATGTGGCATATATACAATGGAAACAGATTGAAACTATCATGGTCATAAAACTCTATTAGAAGATACATCATCAAACATAAGAACACGTATGAAGTTGAGTTTGGTGAATCCACTCAAGGTAGAACATATTATACAAGTACGTTGAGGAAGAAATGAGAGTCAAAGATGGCAATGTTGACTCATACGCAATGAACATCATGCATACCAACTATCATACCTTAGAGGTGACTTGGAAAATGGAAAGCATGTGATTGAGATGATATAAATGTCACAATTACCTAACAGTACATGATGATTAACAACAAAGGAGCTAATTGGTACCATAACTAGAAGTGGATGTAGGTGAAAATAGCAATAACCTCAATAGATATTAGATGTAAAGCTAATTAGAAAGGGGGAGTGCAGGTAGGAGACAAAAACAATGAGGAATTGTAATGGGATAAGAAAAATAATTATAGTTCTAAATGCCAAAAATATAATAAAGATGGGATGTGTGTAGATGGTTCAATGTTATATACAAGGGGAAAAATAAGGCTTACTTTAATTCAATGGTGTGAACCTCTTCAACAAAGTGTATATAGATGAATCCAAACCTTTCATTTGTTTGGGGGCGAGGAGTACTCTAGCTAGGCTTGGACTTGGACAAGGGGTTCAAGAGAAGGAACCTAAAGCATCTCCCAGTGATCCAATGGCTAGGTACAAAAGAGAGGATCATGAGGAAGGAGGTCAATCGAGGAGACAAATTTATAGGATGATTTTTAGAGAAAAAATGAATTTTTCTATTGCAATGTAGAGGAAATTATATGAGTACATCGAGGAAGCAAGGAGAGTCAAAGATGGAAATTTCAACTCATAGAAATCATGCATGCCAACATGGATACCCTAGAGGTTGTTGACCACCATTTTTGTTAATAGGAACAAGTCAGCAAAGCCTTTCCAAGCTACCTCGCTTTTCAAAACCTTTTTCCTTAGTATTTAATGCCCTCACCAAGTTTTCTCTCCAAACAATTCAACTTGGTACCTTAAGCCTATAATCTTAGCTAGTTTAACATCAGGGTTTCCACCACTTATGGAGTCTTTGAATTTTATAAGATATTGTCTAATTTGCAGTTGGTTGGATACTGATGAACATATGATAGTTTATTGTTGAGTATGAATGATATTATAGGATGCAAATGTTTCACAACATTCAAATGACACATGGTAGATGTTAGTCCCTAAAGTTGCACTTGACTATGAGAGGGAAAACTAGGGCATCATCAAGTTATTGCAATGGTATTTTAAGGGTTTTATGATTTGTTTTTTTTTAAAGGGTGGTTGAAAACTAGTTCAAGGTTTCAAGGTAAACATGAATTTCAGAATAAGGACAAGAGATATCCCACTGAATAGTTAAAGGGTAGCCACGAAGATAAATCAAACAAATAAGGAAAGATAATATAAGGTCTTCAATTTGTTAATCTCACATAGAATTCTTATCTCAAATTATAATTAAGAAACAAGAACATTAGCTTGTATATTAAAACTTGATAATAATAATAACAACAAATTCTTCAATGTATCAATTGATAATCAAGAAAACAATGCATTGCAACTGATAAATGATCTCAAGCAAGAAGAGAAAGTTTGACCATCAATATGCCTTTGCCATTAAGTGTCAACATAGAATAAAAATGTCTTACAAGGAGTTTCAAAACAGGTCCTTGAATATCCAATTTTTCGACCCTCACAAAGTCTTTGATTTGTCTACTTAAACTATACAAAAGATGACTACAGATCCTATTTTCTAGTGTTCTGTTAATGATAGGACCTGATCAATATCTATCTTCTAGGAAGGTTAGCTCAAAATGAGCATTTACATTGCCAAAATAGAAATCAACTTAACAGCTTAATCCCAAATAATTTTTCAACAACATATCAGATCCCACAAAATTTGGAGTTGGTTTTGACTTAGTTATACATTCGAATTATCCAACTTCACAAGTCAAAAACAAGTAGATCATCTTTTGTTCCTTGGGTAAATATCAAAACTTCCAAAACTGTGCAAAAAGACCTTCATAAGGCTATCATGATATAATAATAGCGCTTGCTTTAGTAGTCCTATGTTTTAGCTTGGTTGTGAGTAGAATGTTGTGCCAATACAGTTTGAAGTTAGACTCTCATAGCTCTTTGAGAATTTATTTTTGCTCCTTTCTCTTCTTCTTGAACCCCTATATCTTTTCATGTTGTTTGGTGCTCCATTTCTCTACTTGAGCCTTTTCCTTCTTTAACTCTTTCACCATTCTCTGGAGTTCTTTGATCTTCTCTTTATCACTTCTGACCTTGAATTTGAATTCTGGAAATTCTTCTGCAGGTGTAGGATTGTTTAGGTATATAGCAGCCTTAGGTTCTCTCAGTTTAATTTGGTATCTAGAAGCTAGTCCTAAGCTATGATCATCATAAAAAATATGTGAGTCCATGGCCTCTGGAATATCTGGTATATGATTTGAATCTACAGGATGATAATCTTTGTTTTCAGAAATTCTACTTGTGCCTTTGGAAAGTTCTTCAACTCTTGATAATATGGTGGTAGCTCTTGTTATAGGTCCTGTAGAATGTTGAGCAACATGTTTGTCTATTTTTGTTGTTTTCCCCAAGTTTTTATTTAATTTTGCTTTCCTGTGCAATGGAAGCCTTTCTGCCTGTTCTTTGACACCTGCTTTAGAGTCCTCAGAATTGTCCTCTATGACTATAATATTTTCCTTTTTGATAGATGGGTGAAACATAGCTTTAGATTTTAACCTATATTTGTTGACAACCCTAGTGGATTTCCTCCTATGGTATTTAGACACAGGTGCAGATTTATTCCCCTATTTTTTTCTTGTCGCACCTTTCTCACTGGTTGATTTATGTTTATGTTTGATTGTGGGTTTAATTGAGCCTACATTGTAATCTTCATCTGTATCTTCTTCCATTTTTATGTCTGTATCAGGAAACACTTCAATCTCTGCATTGTGAAACATTTTAATCTCTACATCAAGTTTTGATCTCTTACCTCTGCTGGTGGTGGCTTCTTCCTGATTTTCATCTACAGGGGTATCGACAGGGATATGTTGAGTCTCCTTCTTTCTTTTGTTGGTCATTGTTCCCTGGTTGCCGATATTTCTTCTTTGACTGGGAATTCATCAACTATGATACTCTGTTTCTGTGTAGCTTCCTTTTTCCCTTTAGCCTTTTTAGGTTTGCTTTGTTGTGGATCATTATTTAGAGACTGGATTAACCAATCCCAGGGTCTTTTTGCTTCACTCAAAGAAGAAACAACCAGTATCTTTATCAAAACTTGATGGAAGAGGCTACCTTTGGTTGTGGCAGGGTGAGACTGTACCCTTTTGGACATCTTTGATAGACTTTTGAGTAGACAATATGGTAAATTTAGGGGGTAATCTCCATTGATGTGCATTATTAACCTGACATGGTAGATGTAAACCAACAAGAACCTACCCTTGCATGTAATATACCTATGAATTATGATTAGAGCGGTATGCCACTCCTATCTGATCCAACTGTGGGGAACTCCTTTCTTCCAATCTGGGTTTTGTTTATCTGGTAACAAGAATTGGTTCATGAATTCCATGACCATGTGCTCCTTTTTCCACCACCATTCTCCCCCAATCAACAATTTGAAAGATTTGGCGATGGAGTGTTCAGTCACCATCATTAACAACTTTCCAATCACAACTTTGAAACTGTCGAAGTTATGTGTGAATATCATGGACACCTGTTCATCATGACCCTGGAAAGTGGTGAAAAATCTAACCATCCAACGTATTTAAACCTATGTGCTATATGTGGGTAAGCGTCAAGCTGTTCGGTGCCCTCAGGTTCCAACCTAACGATTTGTCCTCTTTTCTTGGGCGCCATGTCACTGATACAATCCTGTAAAACTCTCGACTGTTTAAAAATGAGAATTTTTAAACCCGTAATTGTTATTACATAACAATTTCCTTAAATAGATATATGCACACATCATCCGACAAATTAGAATAATAGATTACGGTATCATTTAATAATATCGGGAAAAAGGATTGATTTGATGTAGGTCCTTGCAGGTATAGTGTGATCTCATTCATACAACGGTTTAAACTGCATCATCGATTCAAGTGAGATTGTGGAGCACATGTAGGTCCTTTATCCACTATTTGTGCGATCATGACGAGATTTGGATGGTCGGCGCATGTCAAAGCATAATTACCTTAGCACTGCAGGAATATCGCTATTCCTGTAGCACCATTCATGACTTGGAAATAATTTGAATTTTCAAAATTCAAATAAGCAAATGATGTGAAAAATCACATTAATTCATGTCCTAAACCTTCAAAACTTAAGAAAATTAAATCAAAATGCAAACAATGCAAAACATAACAATCTCAAGCCAAGGATAAAATTCTAAAAATCAAGAAATGATGTATAAGCTGGGGGATTTAGGATTAGAGAGTCTCACCAAATCAAGAACAAAGTTAGAGACTAACATTGGCTGCTTCTGGGGGTGAAGAAACAAACTTGATGTTTACATGTGAGCTAGTTTCTCCAATCTAGAATGACAAATCCCGTGCTTTTCCTGAAAGATGATACAACCCAATTGCTTTGCAATTTGACTCTGTCATTAATTTGGAAAGGCCTTGAACTTTTATCAGCTGAGTTGGCGTTATAGTCAGGTTGTACTCCAGGATTTTTGTTATCCATTTTCCTCTCTTTCCTTCACAATCAAGCTGAACTAAGATTTCTTTGACTGCATTGCTTGGCACATAAGCAGTGATCTCAGATTGAAAAGAATATACCCTGAAAGATTTTAAACTCTTTACCAGGGAATATGCATGTTTTTCCATTATGTCATATTTCAGTTTAGAGTCTCTGAGAGTTTTTCTAAAGAAGAAGATGGGTTGCTCATATCCTTGCTCATTTCTTTGTAGAAGAACAACAATTATGGTGTCTTCTGAGGCAAAAGAAAAAATCATGAATTCTTTGGAGTAATCTAGACTGATGAGAACAGGGGCCTGAACAAGAGCCTTCTTAATCTTCTCAAAAGATTCTTTAGCTTCTGGTATCCACTTAATTTATGCATCCTTTTTCAACATGTCAGTAATGTACTTGATAATCTTTGCAAAATTAGGTATAAACCTCCTTAAAAAAATTATTTTACCTATGAAGGATTGGATAGACTTCTTGTTTCTCGGAATGTCTATCTATTGGATAGATTTTACTCTTTTAGGATCTATCTTAATACCTTCAGGTGAAACAATATGTCCCAAAAGTTTTCCTTCTTCCATGACAAAATGTGATTTTTTAGGATTAAGTGATATACCGTACCTCCTGCATTTCTCAAAAGTCTGCTTCAAGTGTTGTAAATATTCTTCATAAAATGTTGAAAATACAGTGATGTCATCAAGGTAAATAATTACAAACCTGTCTTTCTCACCAATAAAAGCAATGTCCATAGCCCTCTGAAAAGTGGCTCCTGCATTCATCAATCCAAAGGGAATCTTTTCATACATGAAAGTGCTCTAAGGAGTGGTAAAAGTTGTTTTCTTTTTGTCCTCCTCCATTATTGATATTTGATTGTACCTTGAGTATCCATCAAGCATAGAGATATTCTTTGCCCCTAATACTCTCTGTAAAATATGATCCATTTTTGGTAATGGATAATTGTACTTTAGGGAGCACCTGTTCAAATTTCTGAAGTCCACACATAGTCTTATTTCACCACTCTTTTTCCTGACAGGTACACGATTAGGTACCCACTTTGAGTATCTCAGTTGCACTATAATTTTGTCATCCAATATCCTTTTCAGCTCTTTTTCTATTATAGGTAACAACAAAGGATTAAATTGCCTAGACTTTTTCTTAAAAGGTTTTGACCGAGGCTTCAAAGGAATTTTGTGTTGTATTATCTTTGTATCAAACACTTTCAGGTCTTCATAAGACCAGGCAAATACATCTGAATATTGCTTCATCAATTCAACATATATATCTCTCTGTTTTTTTGGCAGTTTTCTGGATATTTTAACCAACCTGGGATTTGAATCAGAACCAATATCACATTCCACTACATCAGTCTCCTCTTTCTGAATAACAACATTTCTAGAAACATTGTTGTGATCAAACAATCTCTCAAGTGGAACCAAACCTTTAGGCATATGATTTGTCTTTAATTCAATAATTTTGTGCCCAACAACACTGTCTTGAAGAACAATTGTAGCATGCACCTCTACATCATCATCTTCATTGTCTCGATCTATTGAAATATTGGAAAATTCTTCAATAGTCTTTAAGAATCTTTGAATCTCCTCATCATCTTTAAAAACCTGCCAATTTTTTATATTATCTGGTATTGAGGGTCTGTGTCTAACCTCAATCTCAAATTTCAAGTTAGGAAAAATTGGAGTCTTAAAGTTTTGCAAGTGCCAAAGAGTCATCTTATTGATTCAAATTTCTGTGCACAAAAGTAATGTTGAATGCCAAAAATAAATTATCCACATAATCCCACACTTCATTTCTATATTGTTTTAACCTTTGATGCTTAGTTTGATAAATGTTTTTAATCTGGTGGATAATAAGTTCTGAATCTCCAAAAACGTAAATCTTATCTATACCCATATCTTTAGCAGCTTTCAAACCTAACAACAAGGCTTCATACTCACTGATGTTATTGGTTGTATCAAATTCAAGTTTATATGACATAAGAATGACCTCTTGGGTAGGGGAAATGAAAAAAATCCCAGCGCGAGAACCTTCTCTAGAATAGGCCCCATCAAAATACATTTTCCAAACAAATTTTTTTGCACTGTCTCCAACTGTAGGTGTTGTTTTCCTAACTGATGTTTCTGACATCTGATCACCAATATGAAAAATATAGGAACCAAGATCATATTCTACAACATATATAGGATGATTACTAGGGTTTTCATGATCACTTACCAAATAAGCCAGTCTTACTTCCTTGTATAATCTCCGATGTTCTCCACCAAAAATAGGTATTGTAGCATAAATGAGATCCATCTGTAGAGTGCCTCTAATTTTTTAGCCTGGGATCTTGATAGAATCATTCCAAATTTTGGAGGTATGTCAGCCACAATAACATCCAATACCACACTCTTCATAGGTAATTGGGAAAGAGCAACAACCATGTCCTTGATAACTCCCAGGCATTTGACTTTCCTGGAGTCAAAAGAATATAGATCATGGTAAGTTTTAGTAATATCTAACCCTAATTCATCCATCACCACTTTAGGCATGACATTGGGCGAGGCACGAGAATCCATTAGGCAGTTATGAATTTTTTTTCCATGGACATTTAGTGATATGTAGAATGGAGGAGAAGTATCAGTTTTGTCTTCAATATGAGGTCCAATGGTTATAGAAGGGTTCTCATGTTCAAGGTTGATAGTATCTGAAAAGGAGACCTGAGCAAGAGGATGTAAAGCCTTGAGAACAGTCTTCCTAAAAGGCTCTGTTCTCATTAGTTCTAGCAGAGGTACAAAAATTTTGATTTTGTTAATTTCGTGTTCTAGGATGAAAGAATAAATAATCTTTTATGATTCCTTTAACTATGTAGTACTAACTTTGGCAAGCTGCTTTAATGGTTGATCAATCTGAATCCTAGGATTGTCTTTACTGATCCCTGTTTTAACTGGAGTACTGGCCTTCTTTGTGGAGACAAGTGTATCCACTTTAGGTGTATATGATCTGGATCTGAGATCATATTTCTTCCTTTTAGGTTCCTTCTGGATGACCTCATTAGCATCCCCTTCTTCAAACTGATTTAATATCAAAGCATCTTCATAATCATGTTGTGTCAAATGAATAGGGGATGATTCTAAATCATTTAGATGTACTGCAAGGTCATCTTTTGTATCATCTTCTTCCTCCACCTCATCTTACTGCATTATTCTGGAAAGGAGGGAAATTTTTTTGATCTTCTTAATTCTTCTTTTCTCCCAGTAAGATTTGAAGTACATTGTTTGGCCTCCTGAACTGATTTGGATTTTTGTATCCACCTTCCTGTGAAGGTCTACTGGGTTGTTTTTGTTCCATTTTCAACCTGGCCATCTCAAATGTCAAAGTCTTCAACTTCTTATCCATTTCACCTATCTTAGAATCATATGTAGTATGAGAAGAGGAAGGAAGCTCTTCTTTCTATTTTTTCCTGTCTCTATCACCCCTGGACTTCAATTTGTCTGCTGCTAGTATGTTAGATTCTACCACAATAACAGCTTCCTACATCAAGCTCAGGGTAGCAGACCTTCTTTCTCTTAGTAGCAAAGAAAATTCAGCATCGGAAGCATTGGGAAAGGTGATTTTAGCTGATGTTTCTAAAGGCTTAATTTCATCTGGAATTTTACTGTACATTTTATTGAAGCTTTTAGTAAAATTAGATATTGATTCACCTTGTTTCCTTTTTAAAGCACCAAATTCAGTAATGTAGTATAAGTAGTCTTTCTTTTCTCCCCAATGTCTTAAAAAGGTGTCATCCAAGGCATCAATATCAATAATTGAATTATGTGCAAGATCATGAACCATTTTCTTGCTTCACCATCTAAACTCTACACAAATAATCTCATCCACACATCTGCATGTTCTACATTGAAATTATCTGTAAAACTGTAGAAATAATTCAAATGCTCTTCAGCAGTAACTCCTCTTTCTCCACTAAATCTTGGCAAATAATTAATATAGTCATTTGGTGGAAAGGCATACAAAACTTGTGGTAGGTTTAAAGGTGCATATATGGCTGCAACAATTGCATCCATTTTGTTTACAACCATATTTTCTATCTTTGGTGTTTGAGATTTAGGAGTAAGAAAGATTGGTGATGTAGAAAGATAAACTGTCTCCTGTGTGTGGAAACTTAGTTGTACTGATAATAATTCTTGATCTTCAACAAACATGGGTTTCTTTTCTGGACTAGAGCAAGATGATGGTCCACGAAAAAGAGGGTTTTCAAAAGAGGAATTGTGTGGTTTAACTTCTTCAAAAGAGATAGACTGAGATGATGAAGAGAGTGTTTTTGGTTCACTTTTAATATCTTTGTTGTGATCTCTCAAGGCTTCAGCTACAGACAAAGTATTTTAATGTTCCTCTTCAATGAGCTCAGCAAGTAACTTCCATTGATTTAAATTTAATTTTGAGATAATTGAAGGAAAGGAAACTATAGAAAGCTCAATGACATGTTTGATCTCACTTGCAGGAATTGCATCTTCATCTGATTGGAGTTTGATAACTTCAGAGGACTGTCATTGAGATATTTTTGAAGGAAAGTTTCCCTTTGAGAGAGAGGACTGTCCAGGAATAACTTTAGATTTTCTTAATAATTTTTCAGGGTCTGGTACTACTACAACATGCTCTGGGTCTGGATTTTTTCGGGTTACTGGTCTCTTTGTAGATGATGAGGAAGTTGGAGGAGTTTTAGGTCCTTTACCTTCTCTTTTAGGAGCCAAAATTTCCACAGAGGAGTCACTAGGTGAAAAATCATAATCTTATGTAATGTCCAAAATCTTGTTCACCATCAAGATTTGAAACTAATATTGTCATTTCCCCAGGGAAGATATCTTTGTTTCTTCGTTCCCCGGAAACGACACCAAACGATATTAGTCCCTAAATTTGCACTTGACTGTGAGAGGGAAATATAGGGCATCATTAGGTTATTGCAATGTTATTTTAAGGGTTTTATGATTTGTTTTTTTTTAAAGGGTGGTTGAAAATTGGTTTAAGGTTTCAAGGTAAACAAGAATTTCAGAATAAGGACAAGATATATCCCACTGACTGGTTAAATGGTAGCCACATAGATAAATCAGACAAATAAGGAAAGAGAATATAAGGTCTTCAATTTGTTGACATCACATAGAATTTTTATCTCAAAATATAATTAAGAAACAAGAACATTATCTTGTAAAACAAAACTTGATAATAATAATAACAACAAATTCTTCACTGTATCAAATGATAATCAAGAAAACAATGCATTGCAATTGATAAATGATCTCAAGCAATAAGAGAAAAAAAACATGGAAGAAGAGAAAGCATGACCATCAATATGCCTTTTTCATTAAGTGTCAATATAGAATAAAAATGTCTTACAAGGAGTTTCAAAATAGGTCCCTGAATATCCAATTTTTCGACCCTCACAGAGTCTTTGATATATCTACTTAAACTATACAAAAGATGACTACAAATCCTATTTTCTAGTGTTCTGTTAACGATAGGATCTGATCAGTATCTATCTTCTAGGAAGGCCAGCTCAAAATTAACATTTACATTGCTAAAATAGAAATCAGCTAAACAACTTAATCCCAAATGATTTTTCAACAACATGTCAGATCCCACAAAAATTGGAGTTGGTTTTGACTTAGTTATACATTCGAATTATCCAACTTCACAAGTAAAAAACAAGTAGACCATCTTTTGTTCCTTGGGTAAATATCAAAACCTTCCAAAACTATGCAAAAAGACCTTCATAAGGCTATCATGATATAATAATAGCGTTGGCTTTAGTAGTCCTCTGTTTCATCTTGGTTGTGAGTACAATGTTGTGCCAATACAATTTGAAGTTAGACTCTCGTAGCTCTTTGAGCAATGCTTTTTTCTCCTTTCTCTTCTTCTTGAACCCCTGTATCTTTTCCTGTTGTTTGGCGCTCCATTTCTCTACTTGAGCCTTTTCCTTCTTTAATTGTTTCACCATTCTCTGGAGTTATTTGATCTTCTCTTTATCACTTCTGACCTTGACTTTGAATTCTGAAAATTCTTCTACAGGTGCATATTTGTTTATGCCTATAACAACCTTACGTTCTCTAAGTTTAATTTGGTATCTAGAAGCTAGTCCTAAGCTATGATCATCATCTGAACTATCTGAGTCCATGGCCTCTGGAATATCTGGTATCTGATCTGATTCTATAGGATGATAATCTTTGTTTTCATAAATTCTACTTGTTCCTTTAGAAAGTGCTTCAACTCTTGATAATCTGGTGGTAGCTCTTGTTATAGGTACTGTAGAATGTTGAGTAACCTGTTTGTCTTTTTCTGTTGTTTTCCCCAAGTTTTTATTTTCTTTTGCTTTCATGTGCAATGGAAGTCTTTCTGCCTGTTCTTTGACACCTGCTTTAGAGTCCTCAGAATTGTCCTCTATGACTATAATATTTTCCTTTTTGATAGATGGGTCAAACATAGCTTTAGATTTTAACCTATATTTATTGACGACCCTAGTGGAGTTCCTCCTAAGGTATTTAGACATAGGTGCAGATTTCTTCCCCTGTTTTTTTTCCTATGGCACCTTTCTTACTGGTTGATTTTTGTTTATGTTTGACTATGGGTTTAATTGAGCCTACGTTGTAATCTTCATCTGTATCTTCTTCCATTTTTATGTCTGTATCAGGAAACACTTCAATCTCTGCATCAGGAAACATTTTAATCTCTGCATTAATTTTTGATCTCTTACCTCTGTTGGTGGTGGCTTCTTCCTGATTTTCATCTACAGGGTTATCAACAGGGATTTGTTGAGTCTTCTTCTTTCTTTTGATGGTCCTTGTCACCCTAGTTGCCGATATTTCTTCTTTGACTAGGAATTCATAAACTGTGATACTATGTTTCTGTGTAGCTTCCTTTTTCCCTTTAGCCTTTTTAGGTTTTCTTAGTTGTAGATCATTATTTAGAGACTAGATTAACCAATCCCAAGGTCTCTGTACTTCACTCAAAGCAGAAACAACCAATATCTTTATCAAAACTTGATGGAAGAGGCTACCTTTGGCTGTGGCAGGGTGAGATTGTACCTTTTTGGACATCTTTGATAGACTTTTGAGTAGAAAATATGGTAAATTTAAGGGGTAATCTCCAATGATGTGAAGTAATAACCTAATATGGTAGATTTAAACCAGCGAGAACCTACCCTCGCATGTAATATACTTGTGAATTATGATTAGAGCGGTATGCCACTTCTGTCTGATCTTGCTGTGGGGAACTCCTTTCTTCCAATCTGGGTTCTGTTTATATTTTAATAGGAATTGGCTGATGAATTCCATGACCACATGCTCCTTTTTCCACCACCGTTCTCCCCTAATCGATAATTTGCAAGCTTTGGCGATGGAGTGTTCGGTCACCATCATTAACAACTTTCCAATCACAACTTTGAAACCGTCAAAGTTCTGTGCTAATATCATGGACACATGTTCATCATGACTCTGGAAAGTGGTGAAAAACTCAAACCAAACACTGTCCTTAAACCTCTGTTCCATTTGTGGGTAAGCTTCAAGCAGTTCAGTGCCCTCAGGTTCCAACCTAACGATTTGTCTACTTTTCTTGGGTGCCATGTCACTGATACAATCTTGTAAAACTCTGTGTTGTTTGAAAACAAGAATTTTTAAACCTGTAACTATTATTACATAACAATTTCCTTAAATAGATATCTGCACACATCATCCTACAAATTAGAATAACAGATGATGGTATCATTTAATAATATCGGAAAAAAGGATTGATTTGATGTAGGTCCTTGCAGGTACAATGTGATCTCATTCATACAACAGTTTAAACTGCATCATTGATTCAAGCGAGATCGTGGAGCACATGCAGGTCCTTTATCCACGATTTGTGCGATCATGATGAGATTTGGATGGTTGGCGCATGTCAAAGCATAATTACCTTAGTGTTGCAGGAATAATGCTATTCTTGTAGCGCCATTCATGACTTGGCAATAATTTGAATTTTCAAAATTCAAATAAGAAAATGATGTGACAAATCTCATTAATTCATGTCCTAAATATTCAAAACTTAAGAAAATTAAATCAAAATGCAAACAATGCAAAACATAACAATCTCAAACCAAGGATAAAAGTCTAAAAATCAAGAAATGAGGTACAAGTTGGCGGTGATTAGAGAGTCTCACTAAATCAAGAACAAAGTTAGAGACTAACACTGGCTCCTTCTGGGGGTGAAGTTTTGATGATAAAACTCCAAGAATTGCAGACCAATGCCTTTACCTTACTTCTGATTCATTGATTTCCCTGCTTTGTCATCCTTTATTCATAAAACAACTGTATAAAAACAAGTCCATAGGGTATATGGAGTCTTTATTGAAAGAAAAACCTATTGTACAAGCTGAAAACTTTGATACATTTTTAAAGAAAATAGTGTTTCAAAAACCTCCCATTCACTAGGCCCCCAAACATTTCTATGTCATCTAGATTATGTAGGAGAAAATTATTGTTATCTATTACCTTGGCTACTCTGAAAGGACCATACCATAAGTTGTCAAACTTACCATGTTTTGCTTTGTTCTCTCTCCTAGCATCCCACCTTAATACCAAATCTCCTTCATTAAAAACATCCTTCTTAGTTCCTTTATCAAATGTGGCTTTGACTTTGCTCTGGTGAGCAACAACTTTCTTATTCATCTATTCTCTGGCCTGCTGAACCTCAATCATCTGAAAAAATCTCCTTTAGACATCATTGGGTTCTTCTAACTCTTCTTGAAAAAAAATTAAAACTCGTAAGCCCAATTGAGTTGGAATAATAGATTTTGTTCCATACACCATCTAGAAAGGAGAGGTCCCAATAGATTTCTTGTTACTGATACGATCAGCCCATAGGGAAAACTTTAACTTGGAATCCCATGACCTTTTATTTTCTACAAGTAGCGTTTTGATAATTCTTATAAGACTTTTATTGGAGGACTCTGCTAACCCGTTTCCTTGGGGGTAGTAAGGAGTAGAGTGGACCAATTTGATGTTATAATTATTGCAGAAATCAATCATGGAGTTGGATTTAAAATCTTGAGCATTATCAATAACTAGTTTTTTAGGACAACCAAACCTAGAAAAGACATGTCCTTCAAGAAATTCAATGATTACCTAGTCTGTTGCATTCTTAGTTGGAATTTCTTCAATCCACTTTGTAAAGTAATATGTGGTTGTAGGGAACCATTTATGTTGTCCAGAAGATGAAGGGTTGATTTCCTCGATGAATTCCAAGCCCCACTGTTGAAATGGTCCATGATCGATGATAGGTTTCAGAAAAAGAGACATAAGTTTCTGCTTTCCTGCAAACTTCTGACAGGGTTCACATGCCCTGACCTGAGCAAAAATGTCTGAGAACAGAACTGGCCAGTAATGCCTACCTTGAGAATCTTGAAAGCAATATCTTTCCAATGGTGATGACCTCCACAAACACCATGGTGTAGATCACAAAAAAATTGTTTATCCTCTTCTTCATCAACACACCTCAACAAGATTCCATGAGGATCTTTCCAAAATAGGATCTTATCAATAATGCAATACTTTACTAATTTTATTTTTAATGATCTGAACTTTGATTTATCCAATTCTAGAGGAGATTGAAGGTTCATCAGAAAAAAACAATATCATTGTACCATGGTGAAGAAACATACTTGATGTTTACCTGTGAGCTAGTTTCTCCAATCTAGAATGACAAATCCTGTGAATTCCCTGAAAGATGATACAACCCAATTACTTTGCAATTTGAATCTGTCATTAATTTGTCAAGGCCTTGACCATTTATCAACAGAGTTGGCTTTATAGTCAGGTTGTACTCTAGGATTTTTGTTATCCATTTTCCTCTCTTTCTTTCACAATCAGAATGAACTAAGATTTCTTTGACTACACTGCTTGACACATAAGCAATGATCTTGGTTTGAAGAACATATACCCTGAAAGATTTTAAAGCCTTTACTGGGGAATATTCTTGTTTTTCCATTATGTCATATTTCATTTTAGAGTCTCTGAGATTTTTGTTGAAGAAGGAGATGGGCTGCTCATATCCTTGCTCATTTCTTTGTATTAGAACAAGAATTATGGTGTCTTCTGAGGCAAAAGAAAAAATCATGAATTCTTTGGATTAATCTGGACTGATGAGAATAGGGGCATGAACAAGAGCCTTCTTAATCTTCTCAAAATATTCTTTAGCTTCTAGTATCCACTTAATTTTTGCATCCTTTTTCAACATGTGAGTAATGTACTTGATAATCTCTGCAAAATTAGGTATAAACCTCCTTAAAATTTTTATTTAACCTATGAAGGATTGGATAGACTTATTGTTTCTCGGAATGTCTATCTGTTGAATAGATTTTACTCTTTCAGGATCTATCTTAATACCTTTAGGTGAAACAATATGTCCCAAAAGTTTTCCTTCTTCCATGACAAAATGTGATTTTTTAGGATTAAGTGATATACCATACCTCCTACATTTCTCAAAAGTCTACATCAAGTGTTGTAAATGTTCTTCATCAGATATTGAAAATACAGTGATGTCATCAAGGTAAATAACTAGAAAATTGTCTTTCTCACCAATAAAATCAATGTCCATAGCCCTCTGAAAAGTTGCTCATGCATTCATCAATCCAAAGGGCATCTTTTGATACATGAAAGTGCCCCAGGGAGTGGTAAAAGTTGTTTTCTTTTTTTCATCCTCCATTACTGATATTTGATTGTATCCTGAGTATCCATCAAGCATATGGATATTCTTTTCCCCTACTACTCTCTGTAAAATATGATCCATTTTTGGTAATGGATAAGTGTCCTTTAGGGAGCACCTGTTCAAATTCGTGAAGTCCACACAGAGTCTTATTTCACCACTCTTCTTCTTAACAAGTACAATATTAGATTCCCACTCTGAGTATCTCACTGGCACTATAATTTTGGCATCCAGTAACCTTTTCAACTCTTTTTCTATTATTGGTAACAACAAAGGATTAAATTGCCTAACATTTTTCTTAAAAGGTTTTGACCCAGGTTTCAAAGGAATTTTGTGTTGTATTATCTCTGTATAAAACACTTTCAGGTCTTCATAAGACAAGGAAAATACATATGAATACTGCTTCGTCAATTCAACATATATATCTCTGTTTTTCTGTCAGTTTTCTGGATATTTTAACCAACCTGGGATATGAATCAGAACAAATATCATAGTCCACTACAACAATCTCCTCTTTTTGAATAACAGCCTTTCTAGAAACATCATTGTGATCAACTAATCTCTCAAGTGGAACCAAACCTTTAGGAAGATGATTTGTCTTTAATTCAATAATTTTGTGCCCAACAACACTGTCTTGAAGAACATTTGTACCATGCACCTCTACATCATCATCTTCATTGTCTTGATCTATTGAAATATTGGAAAATTCTTCAATAGTCTTTAAGATTCTTTGAATCTCCTCATCATCTTTAAAAGCCTACCAACTTTTTATATTATCTTGTATTGAGGGTCTGTGTCTAACCTCAATCTCAAATTTCAAGTTAGGAAACATTGGAGTCTTAAAGTTGCTAGCTGCAAGTGCCAAAGAGTTAGCCTGCTAATTCAAATTTTTGTGCACAAAAGTAATGTTGAATGCAAAAAAGAAATTATCCACATAATTCCACACTTCATTTCTATATTGTTTTAACCTTTGTTTCTTAGTTTGATAAATGTTTTTAATCTGGTGGATAATAAGTTCTAAATCTCCAAAAACAAAAAGCGTATCTATACCCATATCTTTAGCAGCTTTCAACCCTAACAACAAGGATTCATACTCACTGATGTTATTGGTTGTATCAAATTCAAGTTTATATGACATAGGAATGACCTCTTAGGTAGGGGAAATGAAAACAATCCCAGTGCCAAAAGATTCTCTAGAACATGCCCCATCAAAATACATTTTCCAAACAAAATTTTCGGCACTGTCTCCAAATGCAAGTGTTGTTATCCTAATTGATGTTTCTGTCATCTGATCACCAATATGAAAAATAGAGGAACCAATATCGTCTTCTACATCATATATAGGATGATTACTAGGGTTTTCATGATCACTTACCAAATAAGCCAATCTTACTTCCTTGTATAATCTCCGATGTTCTCCACCAAAAACAAGTATGGTAGCATAACTGAGATCGATCTGTAGAGTGCCTCTTACTTTTTTAGCCCAGGATCTTGATAGAAGCATTCCAAATTTTGGAGGTATGTCAGCCACAATAACATTAAATACCACACTCTTCATAAGTAATTGGGAAAGAGAAACAACCATGTCGTTGATAATTCCCAGGCATTTGACTTTCCTGGAGTCAAAAGAATATAGATCATGGTAAGGTTTAGTAATATATAACCCTAATTCATCCATCACTACTTTAGGCATGACATTGTGCAAGGCACCAGAATCCACTAGGCAATTATGAATTTTTTTGTCATGGACATTTAGTGATATGTAGAATGGACGAGAAGTATCAATTCTATATTAAATATGAGGTCCAATGATTATAGCAGGGTTCTCATCTGAAAAGGTTGATAGTATATGAAAAGATGACCTGATCAAGAGGATGTAAAGCCTTGAGAACAGTCTTCCTAAAAGGATTTGTTTTCATTAGTTCTAGCAGAGGTACAAAAATTTTGATATTGTTAATTTCATGTTCTAGGCTGAAAGAAGAATCAGTCTTTTCTGATTCCTTTAACTCTGTAGTACTAACTTTGGTGGGATTCTTTAATGGTTAGTCAATATGAATCCCAGGTTTGTCTTTAATGATCCCTGTTTTAACTAGATTATTGGCCTTCTTTGTGGAGATAGGTGTTTCCACTTTAGGTGTATTTGATTTGGATCTGAGATCATATTTCTTCCATTTAGGTTCCTTCTGGATGACCTCATCAACATCTCCTTCTTCAAACTGATTTAATATCAAAGCATCTTCATAATCCTACTGTGTCAAATGAATAGGGGATGATTATAAATATTTTAGATGTACTGTAGGGTCATCTTATATATCATCTTCTTCCTCCACTTCATCTACTGCATTATTCTGGAAAGGAGGCAAATTTTTTTGATCTTCTTGATTCTTCTTTTCTCTCGGCAATATTTGAGGTACATTGTTTTTCTCCTGAACTAATTTGGATTTCTATATCCACCTTCCTGTGAAGGTCTACTGGGTTGTTTTTGTTCCATTTTCAACTTGGCCATATCATATGTCAAAGTCTTCAACATCTTAGCCATTTCATCCATCTTAGAATTAGATGTTGTATGAGAAGAGGAAGGAATCTCTTCTTTTTGTTTTTTCCTATCTCTATCACCCCTGAATTTCAATTTGTTTATTGCTAGTATGTTAGATTCTACCTCAATAACAACTTCCTACATCAAGCTTAGGGTAGCAGACCTTCTTTCTCTTAGTAACAAAGAAAATTTAGCATCGAAAGCATTGGAAAAGGTGATTTTAGCTGATGTTTATGAAGGCTTAATTTCATCTGGAATTTTATTGTACATTTTATTGAAGCTTTTAGTAAAATCAGATATTGATTCACCTTGTTTCGTTTTTAAAGCACCAAATTCAGTAATGTAGTATAAGTAGTCTTTCTTGTCTCCCCAATGTCTTGAAAATGTGTTATCCAAGGCATCAATATCAACAATTGAATTAGGTGGCAAGCTCCTGAACCATTTTCTTGCTTCACCATCTAAACTCTGCACAAATATTCTCATCCACACATTTGCAAGCTCTACATTGACATTATCTGCAAAACTGTAGAAAGAATTCAAATGCTCTTCAGTAGTAACTCCTCCTTCTCCATTGAATCTTGGAAAATACTTCATATAGTCATTTGGTGGAAAGGCATACAAAATTTGTGGTAGGTTTAAAGGTGCATATCTCTCGCTGCAACAATTGCATCCATTCTGTTTACAGCCATATTTGCTATATTTTGTGTTTGAGCTTTAGGAGTAAGCAAGATTGGTGATGTAGAAAGAGAAACTATCTCCTGTGTGTGGCAACTTAGTTGTACTAATAATAATTCTTGATCTTAAACAAATAGGGGTTTCTTTTCTGGACTAGAGCAAGATGATGGTCCAAGAAAAAGAGGGTTTTCAAAAGAGGAATAGTGTGGTTTAACTTCTTTAGAAGAGAGAGAGTGAGATGATGAAGAGAGTTTTTATGGTTCACTTTTAATATCTTTGTTGTGATCTCTCAAGGCTTCAGCTACAGACAAAGTATTTGAATGTTCCTCTTCAATGAGCTCAACAAGTAGCTTCCATTGATTTAAATTTAATTTTGAGATAGTTGAAGGAAAGGAAACTATAGCAGGGTTAGTGACCCGTTTGATCTCACTTGTAGGAAATACATCTTCATCTGATTGGAGTTTGATAACTTCAGAGGACTGTCCTTGAGAGATTTTTTAAGGAAATTTTCCCTTTGAGAGAGAGGATTCTCCAGGAATAACTTTAGATTTTCTTCATAATTTTTCAAGGTCTATTACTGCTACAACAAGCTCTGGGTTTGGATTTTTTCAGGTTACTGGTCTTTTTGTAGATGATGAGGAAGTTGGAAGAGTTTTAGGTCCTTTACCTTCTCTTTTAGGAGCCAAAATTTCCACAGAGGAGTCGCCAGGTGAAAAATCATAGTATTATGTAATGTCCAAAATCTTGTTCACCATCAAGATTTGAATCTAATCTTGTCGTTTCCCCAGGGAAGATATCTTCGTTTCTTCATTCCCCGACAACAATGCCAAAATATGTTAGTCCCTAAAGTTTCACTTGACTGTGAGAGGGAAAGCTAGGGCATCATCAGGTTATTGCAATGGTATTTTAAGGGTTTTATGATTTGGTTATTTTTAAAGGGTGGTTGAAAAATGGCTCAAGGTTTCAAGGTAAACAGGAATTTCAAAATAAGGACAAGAGATATCCCACTAACTGGTTAAAGGGTAGACACATAGATAAATCACAAAAATAAGGAAAGAGAATATAAGGTCTTCAATTTGTTAACCTCACATAGAATTCTTATCTCAAAATATAATTAAGAAACAAGAACATTAGCTTGTAAATCAAAACTTGATAATAATAATAACAACAAATTCTTCAGTGTATCAATTGATAATCAAGAAAACAATGCATTGCAATTGATAAATGATCTCAAGCAAGAAGAGAAAAAGAACATGGAAGAGGAGAAAGTCTGACCATTAATATACCTTTGCCATTAAGTGTCAACATAGAATAAAAATTTCTTACAAGGAGTTTCAAAACAGGTCCCTGGATATCCAATTTTTCGACCCTCACAGAGTCTTTCATTTGTCTACTTAAACTATACAAAAGATGACTACAGATCCTATTTTCTAGTGTTCTGTTAATGATAGGATCTGATCAATATCTATCTTCTAGGAAGGTTAGCTCAAAACGAGCATTTACATTGCCAAAATAGAAATCAACTCAACAACTTAATCCCAAATGATTTTTCAACAACATATAATATCCCACAAAATCTGGAGTTGGTTTTGACTTAGTTATACATTCGAATTATCCAAATTCACAAGTCAAAAATAAGTAGATCATCTTTTGTTCCTTGGGTAAATATAAAAAACTTCCAAAATTGTGCAAAAAGACCTTCATAAGGCTATCATGATATAATAATAGCGCTGGATTTAGTAGTCCTCTGTTTCAGCTTGGTTGTGAGTACAATGTTGTGCCAATAGAGTTTGAAGTTAGACTCTCGTATCTCTTTGAGCAATGCTTTTTGCGCCTTTCTCTTCTTCTTGAACCCCTGTATCTTTTCCTGTTGTTTGGTGCTCTATTGCTCTACTTGAGCCTTTTCCTTCTTTAATTGTTTCACCATTCTCTGGAGTTCTTTGATCTTCTCTTTATCACTTATGACATTGACTTTGAATTCTATAAATTCTTTTGTAGGTGCAGGTTTGTTTAGGCCTATAGCAGCCTTAGGTTCTCTAAGTTTAATTTGGTATCTAGAAG
This sequence comes from Picea sitchensis, assembly GCA_010110895.2. Lineage (NCBI taxonomy): Eukaryota > Viridiplantae > Streptophyta > Pinopsida > Pinales > Pinaceae > Picea > Picea sitchensis. The sequence continues at coordinate 47,763 of SNQJ01S0041730.1, forward strand.
CTAGTCCTGAGCTATGATCATCATCAGAACTATCTGAATCCATGGCCTCTGAAATATCTGGTATCTGATCTGAATCTACAGGATGATAATCTTTATTTTCAAAAATTCTACTTGTGCCTTTGGAAAGTGCTTGAGCTCTTTATAATCTGGTGGTAGCTCTTGTTATTGGTCCTGTAGAATGTTGAGTAACCTGTTGGTCTTTTTCTGTTGTTTTCCCCAAGTTTTTATTTTCTTTTGCTTTCATGTGCAATGGAAGTCTTTCTGCCTGTTCTTTGACACCTGCTTTAGAGTCCTCTGAATTGTCCTCTATGACTATAATATTTTCTTTTTGATAGAGGGGTCAAACATAGCTTTATATTTTAACCTATATTTGTTGACTGCCCTAATGGAGTTCCTCCTAGGGTATTTAGACACAGGTGCAGATTTCTTCCCCTGTTTTTTTTCCTGTGGCACCTTTCTTACTGGTTGATTTCTGTTTATGTGTGAATGTGGGTTTAATTGAACCTACAATGTAATCTTCATCAATATATTCTTCCATTTTTTAGTCTGTATTAGGAAACACTTCAATCTCTGCATCAGGAAACATTTTAATCTCTGCATCAAGTTTTGATCTCTTACCTCTGATGGTGGTGGCTTCTTTCTAATTTTCATCTACAGGGGTATCAGCAGGGATTTGCTGAGTCTACTTCTTTGTTTTGTTGGTCCTTGTCACCCTGGTTGTCGATATTTCTTCTTTGATTGAGAATTCATCAACTGTGATACTCTGTTTTTGTTTAGTTGCCTTTTTCCCTTTAGCCTTTTTAGGTTTTCTTTGTTGTGGATCATTATTTAGAGACTAGATTAACCAATCCCAGGGTCTCTGCACTTCACTCAAAGTAGAAACAACCAATGTATTTATCAAAACTTGATGGAAGAGGATACCTTTGGCTGTGGCAGGGTGAGACTGTACCCTTTTGGACATCTTTGATAGACTTTCAAGTAAAAAATATGCTAAATTTAGGGGGTAATCTCCATTGATGTCATTAATAATCTAATATGGTAGATGTAAACCAGTGAGAACCTACGCTCACATGTAATATACCTGTGAATTATGATTAGAGCGGTATGCCACTCCTGTCTGATCCAGCTATGGGGGACTCCTTTCTTCCAAACTGGGTTCTGTTTATCTGGTAACAACAATTGGTTCACAAATTCCATGACCACGTGCTCCTTTTTCCACCACCGTTATCCCCCAATCGTCAATTTGCAATCTTTGGCGATGGAGTGTTCAATCACCATCATTAACAAATTTCCAATCACAACTTTGAAACCGTCGAAGTTCTGTACGAATATCACAGACACCTGTTCATCATGACCCTGGAAAGTAGTGAAAAAATCGAACCAGCCAGCATCCTTAAACCTATGTGCCATCTGTGGGTAAGCTTCAAGCACTTTAGTGCCCTCAAGTTCCAACCTAATGATTTGTCTACTTTTCTTGGGTGCCATGTCACTAATACAATCCTCTAAAACTCTGCGTTGTTTGAAAATGAGAATTTTTAAACCTGTAACTGTTATTACATAACAATTTCCTTACATAGATATATTCACACATCATCCGACAAATTAGAATAACATATGACGGTATAATTTAATAATATCAGGAAAAAGGATTGATTTGATGTAGGTCCTTGCAGGTACAATGTGATCTCATTCATACAACAGTTTAAACTGCATCATTGATTCAAGCGAGATCGTGGAGCACATGCAGGTCCTTTATCCACGATTTGTACGATCATGACGATATTTGGATGGTTAGCGCATGTCAAAGAATAATTACCTTAGCGCTACAGGAATATCGCTATTCCTATAGCCCCATTCATGACTTGGAAATAATTTGAATTTTCAAAATTCAAATAAGCAAATGATGTGAAAAATCACATTAATTCATGTCCTAAACCTTCAAACTTAAGAAAATTAAATCAAAATACAAACAATGCAAAACATAACAATCTCAAACCAAGGATAAAATTCTAAAAATCAAGAAATGATGTATAAGCTGGGGGATTTAGGATTAGAGAGTCTCACTAAATCAAGAACAAAGTTAGAGACTAACACTAGCTGCTTCTAGGGGTGAAGTTTTGATGATAAAAATCCAAGAACTACAGACCAATGCCTTTACCTTACTTCTGATTAATTGATTTCCCTTGTCTGTCATCCTTTATTCGCAACACAACTATATAAAAACAAGTCCGTTGGGTATATGGAGTCTTTATTGAAAGAAAAACCTATTGTGCAGGATGAAACCTTTGATACATTTTTAAAGAAAATAGTGTTTCAAAAACCTCCCATTCAGTCCCAAATTTTTTTGTGTCATCTAGATTATGTAGGAGAAAAGTATTATTATCCATTACCTTGGCTACTCTAAAAGGACCATATCATAAGTTGTCAAACTTACCATGTTTTGCTTGATCCTCTCTCCTAGCATCCCACCTTAATACCAAATCTCCTTCATTAAAAACATATTTCTTAGTTCATTTATCAAATGTGGCTTTGAATTTTCTCTGGTGAGCAACATCTTTTTGATTCATCTATTCTCTGGCCTGCTGAACCTCAATCATCTGAAAAAATTTCCTTTGGACATCATTGGGTTCTTCTAACTCTTCTTGAAATTTTTTTAAAACTAGTAAGCCCAATTGAGTTGGAAAAATAGCTTATGTTCCATACACCATCTATAAAGGAGAGGTCCCAATGGATTTCTTGTTACTGATACGATCATCCCATAGGGAAAACTTTAACTTGGAATCCTATGACCTTTTATTTTCTGCAAGTAGTTTTTTGATAATTCTTATAAGACTTTTATTGGAGGAATCTGCTAACCTGTTTCCTTGGGGGTAGTAGAAAGTAGAGTGGACCAATTTGATGTTATACTTATTGCAGAAATCAATCATGGTGTCGGATTTAAAATCTTGAGCATTATTAGTAACTAGTTTTTTAGGACAACCAAACCTAGAAAAGATATGTCCTTCAAGAAATTCCATGATTACCTTGTCTGTTGCATTCTGAGTTGGAATTGCTTCAATCCACTTTGTAAAGTAAAATGTGGCTATAAGGATCCATTTATGTTGTCTAGAATATGAAGGGTTGATTTCCTTGATGAAGTCCAAGCCCCACTGTTGAAATGGTCTATGAGCTGTTGGTTGTGGAGACTGACTATCTTCCTGATTTATAGGTCTTTTAATTTCAGCCGTGTTTATACCCCATGAAGTATTTACACCCCAGAAGTATGTACAATCTTCCACGCGGGGGAGTGCAGAGGGGGGTTACCCCCTCTGTGGGGTCCGGGGGGCCTATCCCCCCGACTGGGGTGTCTGGGGGCAAGCGGGCCCCCAGGGAGGGTTTGGGGGTGAAGACCCGAAGTAAAAATTGCCTTGTAAAAGTATATTGTAATTTCATTGTAAATTTGGACCGTTCATTATAAGGTCGCAGATCTAATGGTAGAGATTATGTTAGGGTTTTTTTCCCT
>SNQJ01S0041731.1:21973-37833 GCA_010110895.2 Picea sitchensis
CCGTTGCTCCGAGTAGGTTTCCCACCAGTCCATGACATGGGGGGCAGCTTTGAGGAGTGCGAAAATAATATTTTCTCGGTCGAGAAAGTCATGAACCGAGAAATATCCTTCTAACAGATTCAACCATCTATCTATGGAATCTACATCTATGTGGCCCTCAAATATGGGAATTTCAAAGTTTACTTGTACCTTAAAAAGAGTGGCACCACCAGAGTGGTTGTTGGATGTCGATGCGCCACCAGTGGGAATCCATTGAAGAATCTGGGCAAAGTTGTCCATCATCGCATTCCTTTGTTTCTCGAGGGCCTCCTCGAGAAACATTTTAATTGGATCTCTTGCTCCCTCATATTTCTTTTCTTCCCCCATGGGCGGTCGTCTGGGTTTGCGAAGTTGATCTTGCAAAGGTTCAACCAGATCGAGCCCCAACTCCTTATACCCCGACCTCGTTGGGGACATGCAAAAAAGGATCGAGAATGAGCAGCCCTCTCTGATACCACTGATCCGGATTTATGTAGGAACACAATGAAATACAGAAATACACATAAACACAGAGATGCAGTGGAAATAAGACTTCATTTCATTAATAACAAATGACTGAAATATGCTTACAGACAGAATGGAAGTAAACTAGCTAGGGCGTTGGTAGCTTATCCCTAAGAAGAGATGTGGTGGCTACTGGCCTCTGAATTGTGTTACAATGAGGCTCGAAGGCCTATTATTATTGATAAATAATGGAAAACCCTAAACATCCAAATACCTAGCCATAGGAGATGAAACGCCAAGACTATGGACCCCGTTTGGGTAAGTTGGTACGTCAGCTTCCCAAGGACGTAACTTTGGCATACGATCTTCGTTTGATGCATTACATACCTCGTTAGAAATCTCTATCCGAGGAATACAACTTTTGGGTGAGAAACATTTATCTATGATCCATGTTGCTCCCCGTTTTCCCAAAAACTTCATTTAAGGCCTCAAAACGGCTGCGAAAGTTCAGGACCCGAAAAAATGCTAAAAATAGTAAACTGTACGGAAACTAAAAAACTGAAAGAAGCAATGGTGGGGGTTCAAGTGGAATAGGTGGGTGGCCACCAATATCCACCTAGATCAATAATCAAGGGCCCCAAGGCACATGTAGTGGTTGTGCATGATGGAAAAAACTCTCAAAATCCTAAATCCAAATAGAAAGGAAAAGGAAAGGCGCATGCAGAGCCAAAGAAGGAAGGGTACTCCAAACCCTTCAATGATTCCTCATGTTCCAAAGGTGGAAAAATAAAGAAAGGGAAGAAGTGTGGTTACTGCAATCATGGGAACCATACAGAATATGCATGCATGGAGAAACAAATAGATCTTATGGCATAAATACTTCAGAAGAACAACCTTGGGGACTTCATTCCTGAGGCTTCCAAAAAAATTAAAAAGATCAAGCCCCTAACAAAGGTAATTTGCATGCATTAGTATCTATTCATTCTTCTCTTGATGCATGGATTTTATATTTAGGCACTTCCCATGACATGGAAAACAAAAATTATATTCTATCTTTTGTAACTGCAAGCATGGGGCCTCCTTACTCATGGGGGATGACTCTCCAGTCAAGGTCACTTGAAAAGGGGGATTGGAACTAGATCATGGAAGCTTCGAGAATGTCCTAAATGTTCCTCAACTTTCCGTGAATATGCTCTCGGTGTATCAGATTACACACTTAAGCTCAGGAAAAAAGGTGGAGTTCACACCAGACTCCGTGTCCATATTCAACATGCAAGACAACTCCAAAATTATTGTTGAGGAGGTAAATCATAAATCTGGGTTATATAATTTTACTAATTTTATTGAACCTAATTCCTATGTACTACTTATGAATACTAATGATAGTATTAGATTATGTCATGAGAGGTTTGGTCACTTGAACTTTAGTTATATGCAACAACTTAACAAGAAGGGAATGGTCATTGGGTTACTTGATATCCACTTTTCTGAAGGGGTTTGTGAAGGATGTGTCCTTGGAAAACATCCTCAAGAGAAGTTAGAGAATGGGAAGGCTCACAAGGAATCCTCTCCATTTGATCTGATTCACGGTGAACTCGTGGGTCCATTCCCGCATCCATCCATCAGCAAGGCAAGGTATGTGCTTACATTTTTGGATTATTACTCACGTTTTACTTGGGAATTTTTTCTTAGGAAGAAGTATGAGGTATTTGAGCATATCAAAGAGCTAAAAGCACTTGTTGAGACTCGATCAAGGAGAAATATCAAATCCCTTTGTATAGATAATGGGGGGGAGTAGGTAATTAAATATGTTCAAAATATTTGTCTTGAGGTTGGGATATAGTTGCAACACACAATACCATATACTTTGTAGTCGAATGTAGTTGTTGAGCAGAAAAACAGATCTCTCAAGAACATGGTCAATTGCATGCTACATGCAAAGTCATTTCTTCCCAATCTTTGGGTTGAGGCACTTAACTATGCCAATAACATTCAAAACAAATCTCCTCACATATTTGTTAAGGAAGAGACTCCTTTCGAGGCTTAGAGAAGCAACAAACCAGAATTCACCCACTTTTGTATCTTTAGATCATGAGCATGGGCCTACAATCCCTCTGACAAGAGGAAGACATCATATCACATAGCCACCCATGCATATTTTTTAGTTATCTCGATGGTGTGAAGGGATAAAGATTACTTGATCCCTCTATAAACCAGATCATCATTAATAGTAATGTCTAGTTCGAGGAAAGTCCCTCGCATGCTCCACATGAACCACATGTAGATGATTTTGTACTTCCACCAGTTTCAGATGATGAGTCGACGCATTCGGATCACACCATAGATATGAGTTCTGATATAGATTCAAAGGATTCAGAGTGTACAAATGAACATTCAAAGCATTCAAATGCAAAGTCAGTACATCTAGATGAAGATCCATAGAAGATGTCCAAGTGGGCATAGTCCACACTTTAGGATGTAGGAGACCTTGTTAGGGAACTGGCAGATTCGAGGAGGACCATATCTCAGTTTCAGAATCATCCTCATGTACTCACTACCACTAAACCCAAGATTACTTTTCATTTTTATGTGGTTCATTCTTAATACCCACAGTCCTACATAGAGGCTGGAGGGAACCCCTTCTAGCAAGCAGCCATGCAAGAGGAGTACAACTCTCTCTTAGAGAACCAAACTTAGGATCTGGTTATGCTTCCTTCAGAAAGGAATATTTTCAAATGCATATGGGTCTACAGGACCAAAAAGGAAATGGATGGACAGGTGAGAAGACACAAGGAAATACTGGTTGCCAAGGGATTTTAGTAGATCCACAAGATCAACTATGATGGGACTTTTACTCCAATAGAAAATTTGGATTCTATTCGGTTGCCCCTTACCATTGGAATAACCAGGGGGATGGAAAGTACATCAGATGGATGTGAAGAATGTTTTTCTTCACGGGGACCTCTTAGAGGATATTTATATGGATAATTCACCTAGATTCATACATAATTTATCTTTAGTGTGTCGACTTAAAATTTTTCTCTATGGACTCAAGTAGGTGCCTACAGCATGGTACACAAAGATGGACTCCTACTTTCTCTCCAAGAAATTTTTCAGATGCAAATGTGATCCAAATTTCTACATGTTGAGGACCACTGACTCTCTTTTTATCCTAGTCCTGTATGTGGATTATCTTTTGATCATCGGCAGCTCGATATCGATTATTATTGCGGTCAAGGGAATTCTTCATGATAGGTTTTCAATGATAGACATGGGTCCACTCCATTTCTTTCTAGGTCTCGATATCAGCTAGGATGCTTCAAGCACCAAGCTATATCAGGATAAGTATGCTCAGGAACTCATGTAGATATTCCACATGATAGACTGCAAGAATGCACCTACACCCTTCTTATCTAGGATTAGAATTGAGGATGGGCAGGATACACCAGTGGTGGGCAGTTCCTTGTATAGAAAGCTTGTGGGGAGCCTTATGTATCTCACCCACACTTGACCAGATCTATCATATGCAGTAGGGGTAGTCTCTAGGTACATTCAGGAGTCGCATGAGTTACACTAGAAGGATTCCAAGTGCATCCTCAAATACGTTCAAGGCACCATCAGTTATGGGATCCACTATAAAGAAGGTTGAAAGTTGGACCTCATAGGATTCACTGATTCTGACTGGGATGGTGATGGCACCGATTGCAAGTCCACCTCGAGGTATATGTTGAGTTTAGGATCTAGCCCATTCTTTTGGTCGAGAAAAAAGTAGTTAGTATTTCTCTATCTTCAGCATAGGTCAAGTATAGGGGAGTAGTCAACATCACCATCTAGTTATTATGGCTACAAAACTTCCTCATCGAGCTCGGCATTCATTTCCACTGTCCAATTGTGATCCAGTGTGACATCCATAGTACACTCAAATTTTGTTGAGATCTAGTACAGATATAGAGAAAAAAACATATCGATATCCATATGCATTTTATCAAGGATGTGGTTCATGACAGGGTCATTAATTTGCAATACTTCTCTTCCACCGAGTAGACTACCGACATCTTAACCAAGACTTTCACTAAGAAAAAATTCCATAGTTTGTGGATTGTCTTAGACTGAACGATGTGGTTTCCTTGCAATTGTCTTTCTCTTCTTATGATACATTGTATTTTTTTTGGGGGGGGGTCCCATGAGTTTTTCCCTCTTTCCTCACTTCATTTCAGTTTTCAATAGTTTCATTTTTCATGGGTACCTAACATGGCCTCTATTTTCAAACCCATTCATTATGTATTATCCCTAGTAGTGTTCAAGGAGGGTGTTGGAGATATTACACACACCTAGGATTTTCCTTTCATTTTGTTTTCCTAAGTTTATTTGGCTATTTTGAGGGTCCTTGTTGATCTTAAATAATGTTTTACAGACTTAAGTTCAACCTCAAGGGGATTCATATCCTCGTGAGGCTGACCTTAAGATTGTAAAACAATAGATGTCAATCCATTTTTTTACCAAACTAGTATTATTATGTAGTTACTATCACGATTTATTTTACACTTTTATTAGACTACTTTTCTCTTTTCTCTTACATCAAAAAATTTCCAGGAACTTAGTCATTTTCTGAAAATGTGGATGCACGTATGCAACCCCAGGTCTGCCCAAGTCTGCAACCCCACACTTATCAAAACACTTAAATTTGTTTTCTTTTCCATTTTCTTTTGGTACTTAGTCAATTTCAAGCGATGCGGGTGCGGAGCTACTTACCATCCCTTAACTCTTTCTTAGGTCTCCACCTCTACAAGTCCACATTCACTTTCCACTTTTCACTTTTTTTCATACTTAGCCATATTTCTCAATACAGAGTGGATGTTCTTTCTCCCCATCACTTTTCCATTTCTAGTAGCTCTGCAAGTATGAATTTCTCCCAACACTTAACCATATTAGAAATTTCAATGGGGAAATTGTCACCCTTTCTGGAAGATTGTTTCATGGGAATTTATGTTTGCAACTCTGTGTTATACTCTTAGAATTTCACATACATCATTTTACACCTCCATACTTAACACTTTCCATCCATCATACCATCACATCACCATTTCCCATCAAATTAATTACCCCTTCCACATCATCTGGCACTTATAAAAGCATAATTTCATTATTAATGCACAATGCATCGATTAAGGGGCACAATAAATCCAAGTCCCATGACAACTAATGGAATTTAAATAATGATATACAGTTGATTGAGTTACCAAGGAAGTATGTAGTGGAATTTAAATAAAATAAAAATTCCAACCTGTAAGTATCGACAGTAATGCCACCTTTGTAAAAAAGAAGAAAATATGTCAAGTAAGAAGATGGAAGTATTTTTTGGAGACACATTAAACACACTAGGTCATGAATATCAACGGTTCTAGTGGTCCAGGGCATATAAGTATTGCAAGTCTCTTCCTACAGCTAAAAATAAGACGAACCTAATCCGTACCTTAGGAATATCATTGGCAGGATGTGTTCTGGAAGAATAATTCAAATGCAAGGTCATCAACCCATTTATCTAGCTCCTTCAACATTTTCTAAAATGTTGTGACTCCCTACACCAAATATGTGATTCAAGAGTGAGGAAGTTGAGGAGTTTTTGAAGCATCATAAGGGAGGGAACAAATTGTTGAGCAACTATTTGGACGATCCAGACTGTAACCCTAGTACTTCTAGAATTGATTTGGATTATTTTTGGAACGAAATGAAAGCAGATATATTACAATGAAATACACATAAAGATTACCAGAAACATATAAATATAGCAATACATTATTTCTATTAATGAAACAATGTACAGACACTATAAAAATACAGAGTGCAAGACTCGCTAGAATGGTGGCACCTTTATCTCTGTGAAGAGATGTGACGTCTATGCTCATTTGAAAGAACATGATTACAATGAGGCTTTGAACGCCTTTTTGTTATAAACATGAATGCCAAAACCCTAGACATCCAAAAACCTAACTCTAGGATATGAAGCGCCAAATGTCATGTGGGCACTGTTGGGGTAAGATAGTACATTAAATTCCTGAGGTTGTAAATTTTGCATACGATATTTGTTTTAGGTGTGTGATAGCCAGTTGGAAAGGTATTTTCAAGAACTATGAATTATGTTATCAAAATTTGACTTCGTCTACAACTTGACTATGAAAATCCACGAAAACATTGTTTAAATCCCCAAAACGGCCCTGGAAGTACAGAAATATGTAATAACATGAAAATTCCAAAATAAGCCAGTTGGAATAGGTGGGAAGCCACCAATATCCACCTGGAAGTTGTGTATGGATTCAGGATAGCCCCGTAAGTGCAGAACCCGCAATTAAAAATAATTTTCCCCATTACATAGAAACATGTTGAACTAAAAAATGTCAAGATGAGCCAATTTGAGTTTGGAACAAGTGGGTGGCCACCAATATCCACCTAGATCAATCCTCCTCCATTAGGAAGCAATGGTGTCCATTGCATTGAGTTCCCATGGAAGAGGGGAAATCATTTTCTGAATATGAATCTTGGTGAGTTGTGTGCCTTGTTGGAGAAGTTGCGTTGCTTGGTCTATGGAAGGTTGTCACGAGCATGTTGTGGGCGAGGTTGAATCTATTCCACAAGTTGGTTGTCTCTGGGATTGAAGGGGAATTGTGTAGGCACCATTGTAGGTGAAGAAACAATATTTTTTTAATCTTATTTTACTGGATAGAAGGTGTTAAGGCTGCAGTGGTTGTAGTGGCCTTTTGTGCATCCTTTGAACAAACTGTGAAGAGGATGAATTTTGCAATCTGATAGATTACCTTGCGACACTATTTTGGTGGAACAATAGTCAGAAATACCTCTGGTTTCCTATAGATATGACCCCTCAGAGTGATAATGACACTACATGGTCGAGACTCATAAACAACATGATGTTTCCACATATATGGTTGGACAAAAACAACATCACATACATCAAGAGGGGAAACATCACACACTACATCATCCTTGAAAGAATGGATTCCATAGGACATGTGGCACTATTCGCTGACACGGAGATCTCATCCTTGGTGAAGCCACCCGATGTTGTAAGGCTGTGGGTGTGGTATTGTTGACAACCCCAACTATTTGATGACCTTAGCTAAGATGAGGTTATTTTGGATGTTTCTATCAACAATGAAATGCAACAAGGTCCCCTTCACCCACATCTGTAAATGGAAAAGGCATTCCCCATCTTCAATATCTATTGGTTCTTCTGGTTGAATTGTTGTGGTCATGACAGTAACAGTGGGGTTTGCATCAATGATTTGCTTGTTTTCAATATTTTCTGGATCAGATTTTGAATCAGGGTTCATCTCCTTGTCTTTGACCTCAGACACCAATGATTGTTTTGAGTGACATTCATCAGTGTTGTGTCAGGGGATTTTGTGGAAGTCGCACCACTTCCTAGTGTCATTATTCATCTTTCCTTTATCCTTGTTTTCTTATGTCTTGGACTGGTTGTTGGGAGATTGTTGGTTAGGGTCATATTTACCTTGATTTGGTTGTTGAAGATTTGCATGCCCGAACTCCCATTTTTTTTGGTGCCTAAATTCTTGCTCAATTTTGACAGCATATCGATAGGAAGCTCCCAATGATGAGATGTTTAGGAAATCCATTTTGGTTTGGATGTACCTATGCATATTCTCGTAGTATTTCAAAACCAAATGTCGCTCGAATTATTTGATACCCATCTTGGTGTGCAAGGTATGGAAATTATTTGTGAACTCTGGCACTATTTGGCTCTTATCTTGCTGCAGTGTGGTCCATATCATTAAATGGTCTTCATAGTTATCAACAGGGTATTATTGTTCCTTGACCGCATCCACAAAACAAATCCCAAGTGGGCTCGGCCCTGTATATTCTGAATTCCTCTATGGAACTTTTCTCCCAGTAAGTTTCCCACCAATTTTTGACTAGGGGGAGATCCTTGAGGAGTGTGAAGGTGATGTTTTCCCTGTCGAAAAAATTGTGAATAGAGAAATAAACTTCTAGCATATTTAACCATTTTTCTAAAGCATCCGCATCTATTTGAACTTCAAATATAGGAATATCAAAATTAACTTGTACCTTGAAGGGAGAGGTTCCTACAAAGTGGTCGCTTGATGAAGATGTGCATGTTGCTATCGGTAGGCGTTGAAGGATGTGGGAAAAATTCTCCATCATTTCATCCCTCTGTCGTGCGAGAGCTTTCTCAAGCAACAGGTTAATAGAATCATTTGCTCCATCGCTTTTATTTTATGCTTCCATAGTGGGTTTCTTGTGCCTGCAAGAGAAATTGTCCTCAAGAGAGACAATATATAGACCCAACTTGCTATACTCGGACTTCATTGGGGACATGCACTGAAAAATGATCAAGAGTAGCCTGCTCTAATACCACTTATCCGAATTATTTTCGGAACTAAATGAAAGCGGATATATTACAATGAAATACACATAAATATTGCCAGAAACAAAGAAATACAACAATGCATTATTTCTATTAATGAAATAAATCTACAGAGGCTGTAAAAATACAGAGTGCAAGACTCGCTAGAATGGTGGCAGCTTTATCTCTGAGAATATGTGTGACGGCTACGCTCATTTGCAAGAAGATGATTACAATGAGGCTCTGAAGTCATTTTTATGATAAACATGAATTCCAAAACCTTAGACATCCAAAAACCCAACCATAGGAGATGAAGTGCCAAAATTCATATGGGCCCCGTTGGGGTAAGTTAGTACATTAACTTCCCAAGGTCGTAACTTTTGCATACAATCTCTGTTTTAGGCGTGTGATAGCCCATTGGAAAGGTATTTTTGAGAACTATGCATTATGTCATCAAACTCTAAATTTGTCTAGAGATTGATTGTAGAAAGACAAGAAGACACTATTTAGAGCCCAAAAACGGCTCTGGAAGTATAGAAAGATGTATTGACATGAAAACTTCCAAAATAATCTAGTTGGAATAGGTGGGAGGACACCAATATCCACTTGGTTGTTGTGTAGGGCTTCAGGATAGCTCTATAAGTGCAGAACCCACAATTAAAAAGAAATGTCCCTAGTACAAAGAAATGTGTTGAACTGAAAAATGTCAAGATGGGCCAGTTAGAGTTTGGTACAGGTGGGTGGCCACCAATATCCACCTGGATCAAGAATTGAGGTGAATTTTCTAAAATACCTGGCATACAAAGAATTTTCTTAGTTATTTTCCAACATTCTTGGTTTGGAATCTACTATGTTTGTAACAAGAAATGTTATATATGCTATGCATTATTCTCTGCATGAAAAATCTATCATCAATTAGGGTTATCTCATCTCAAGTGAAATTTCTTTCCAACTGAATAACCTCGAAAATACCCATAAATTATATATGGCTTCTTACCTCATTTTCCCCATTTATTGTGGCCATGTTTTTTAATATTTTCCTCAAGAAACACACGTGTATTTTAAGTTAGAACCAGTTTATGTGTGGTATTCAATTTTTTACAGACATAAATCCCAATACGTTTTCTACCCAATTCACAACAATTTCATCTCAGAGTTCAAAGGGTTAATATTCAGACAGAGCACATCAAGCCTATCCTTAAAGGCAACTTCCTTCTTCGATTGACTTGGATGGAATAGAACCATATAAAATTTCATACTTTCATGGAGATACTGGAGATGCATTGAGACAATCAATTGACAAAATGGAAAGAGAGAATTTGGAACTAAAGAAAAGGGTAAAATAATTAGAATTTTCTTTGGTACCAAAACCATTGTTTCCAAAACCTTTAAGTTCTATGCAACCTATACTTGAATTGGAGGAGATCCCTGAAAGAATTATGAAATAAAAAGGTTCATAAAGTTTATTTCAGGTCGTAAGAAAATATGTTGGTCATGCCATACAAAAAATGGTTGATATAATTCAGGAAATTTGGGAGCTTTCCCAAAGTATTACTAGTTTTTCCTCCAGAATAGAGAATTTCAAAGAATATATACATAAAGATTTGGAAAAATGATGAAGGATTTTTCAAGGAATCTATAAACACATTTTCAACCAAAGTATCAAGTTTAAATGAAGCATGGAGAAAGAAACATAAACTTCCTTTTCCTTACCATATGAAGCAGATTAATGCATGTTCGTTAAGGAGAATTAAAGAGTTAAGAGAAATGATAAATGAAACTGAGGCCCTAAGGAATAATAAGAGTGGTGTATTTATTAAACTTGTTAGTCTTATCAAGGAGTTAGATGGTCCTAATTATTGATGGATACCATGATATTAACCAAATAATCTTTAATGGGACAACTTAGAACACTAAAAGTTGCTTGGGCTAACAAATTTACCGAAACCACAGAATTTTATGAGGATGAAGTTGAAAGATGGTTAGTTTGGTATATCATTAGAAATGATGAGGTGGACGACACATTGCATCAATCAGATTTAGATCTAATGGAATTTGAAAGCCAGTTATTCGAGTTTAAAACTTAACATGAAATTAGCGTGGCACTTTTAAGAGAATACATTAAGAAATGGTTGAACAAGGAATTATTCGAAATTATTGAACCAGAAAATCAAGAAATAGTTATAGGAGTTATGCCACCTCAACCACAACATGTACCTATAAAGGATCCAACTGCAAGCAATTGAAGGATGATTTGTTTTCTCCATTACATTGAGTCAAAAATAAACTCTATCGTTTCAGTTTTTTCTCGATCAATTTTCTGCAAAAATCATTTGTCATCTTTCCTTTATCTTCTTGGAATTTTGTGGGATTTAGGCTAATTCTTGGTTGTCCTTATTTCATCTTCCGGGTATTTTCATTTTATGGTTTGGGGGAGCCAATCCCAATTCTCTTTGAAGGGTGAATGCATTTTTACTTTCTTTAAATACATTGACTTTGGTATTTAAAGACTCATTATTATTTTTGAGAGTCCAAGAGTGCTACTCGGGATATTACATTATTGTATTCTCAAAGACTTTGATCAGAAGCTTGAGTTACCAAATGTTTTATGTATAATAATGTTTTTTTCTCTTATGGAATGATAATTTAAATCTCTCTTTTATTTGTGTTCCATTCCCTATTCTCTCTATTTGTGTTATCATTAAAAGTTTCGATGAATGTTGTGATGGATATATCAGTCCTTTATATTTTGTATGCATCTTATCTATTCACATTGTAAATATTGTACATATGAGTTTCTTTTAAAATACACCTGTTCCAAAAATCTAATTTGTTGTTTTCCTTCAATGTGAATGTAAATATTACGTTTGATCCTTATTATACTTTTTGTTTTGCTTCATTTTATTTTCTTGGAATCATATGAACAAGAGGAGTACTACCTCTCTAAAAACATAGGGGGGTTCATATCCTTGTGAGGTTGACCTTAAGACCGTAAAAAAGTATTTTATATCAAAAATATCTTAGTTTTAGATATTCTCCCCTCATTGAGGATATTCTCCCCTAGACAAGGATGCCACATACCCTCCAGTCAACTCTCAGTTACCATTCAGTTAGACTAGTTGAGTGAAATGTTACATGTCAACCTTGGATTTATCACCAAGTGTTGCATGCTAACCTATGTATCATCACTATTAATGCACACTTGCATTGGGATCATCACCAGTAAGGCATATTCCACATGTGTGAGTGATATCCTCCTCATTTCACTTTGATTTGGCTAGTTAACTAACGACTGCATGGCCACTTAACTAGGACTAGGTGGCAGTTGACTCTTTTGAATGCCATTTTGTGTCACATATACCTAGAACACTACTAATACACATTATCTTTGATACGGTGGAAAGTTAGTTATGCCATACAGAGTATATCACTTCTATTGTGATATTCTCTTACTTAGATAATATAAATTCTTTCATTATTTTCTCCATTTTTTGTCTTCTCTCTTCATCCACCATTGCAAGTTGTGTATGATTCATTGTTAGCTATATATTATGTGAAGGTATCTAAGAAACTCTACAATCCTAACATGAAAACTAATGGGGAAGAGCCAAATATTAAGTTCCTTATAACTAATTTGGATTCCCCCACCATTGATAGACTCGAAATACTAGATAAATTCATGCTTTTTAAGAGCACATATGCTTTGTCCAAGTTATTAGAAGATATTCATTGGCTCTATGTGAAGGTATAAATTATTGTCCCTCTAGGATTATAAATAACCCCTCCCACACCTGCCACCCTAGGATTCCCTTTCGAATCTTTGTCAAATAAGAGTATAAAAAATTGATGCTCTGATATCCATCTCTTGAAGTCCCGTTGGTTCATACGAAGCTACCATCATGATATTAAGTTTACTGTATCATTTTTGTTTTGAGAGGAGAGGAGATTAATGTGAAACTCAATATCTATAAAAACATTTGGATAGTCCACTAGAACATATCATCACAACTATTATATTATTCTGAAAATATTTTATTATCGGGGTTATTTCCTTAGATCTCAAATTTATTATCTCTAGCTTATTGCTCAAAATTAATGAAATAACTGAAATACAAAAATGAAAGATTAAGAAAATGAACACACCATCCACACAAATGAAAAAAATGTGTATCCTAGGAAACCCAATATTGGAGAAAATCGAGCTAGAAGGTGAGGCATATGCTCTTCTCTCTTTTCTTCAATAATGAAATTCAAATACAAAGAAAGGGGGCTCTCACTATGGAGTTTCCTTTGACATTGTGGCCTAAATGGCTGCTACAAAATCATACCTCCTCTATTATGTTCTCAAAATATCACTCCTAGATGTTCTTCTCAACTATGGAACAATTAAAATTCCAAAGAATGAAACCCTTTATCCTACTGGTGGCCTATTATTTATCATAAAATGATAGTCATATAGGGTTAGGGATTTTGCATGTCTCAACCCTCAATTAGTGTTAGGGATTTTGCATGTCTCAAACCTCAATTAGTGTTAGGGTTTTTGCATGTCTCAAACCTCAATTAGTGTTAGGGTTTTTGCATGTCTCAACCCTCAATTAGTTTTAGTTTTGGACCTTCTATAATATTCTTGAAAATACACACATGTGTATTCCCACATGTTTGATTAAGGGGGTTTGATGTGGTATCCACTCGATACCATGGTGGTCAACAATGTAGGTCAACTTGCAGGAGGCATAACTTCCACATACAAGCTTTGATTGAGGTGATTTTTGCACCATTGGAAAGGTCTCTGTGCATAAAACAACATTGAGTGGCTGGGAGCTATTTTCTCATATTTTTGACCCCAAAAGATGTCGTTTGATGCCTCAAAATGGCTCTGGAATGTTTTGGATAATAAATTGCGAAACTTGGACCTACCACTCAAATGGGACTTACAAGACAATTCCTCTTATTTTTCCACCTAGAAAGTAACAAGATAGATGAAAAATTATATAATGATCCAACTTGGATAAAACGTTATCTATCCAAGCACCTTCATCTCTCTCTAAGACTTATGGGGCTGATAAATGGACTCCCTTTGTATTAAGATGCTCAACCAAAAGTGATTTATCCCTGATAGCGACCTATTTTGGATAGATTAGGTATTGAATGAAAATGTCTTTGTTTTGCACTAGCCAAACCTTCAAGTAAATATATTTTATCAATGTAATCCATATATTTAAAGGAAACCCTATACAAACTACCTCGTTTATCAAATAAACTACTCCAAGTTTTTGGTTTTCAAAATCGATGCTCCATCTTTTTTATCACATACCTCCAAACATATTATGTACACCCACAATCCAGGAAAAGATAGTGCACTATTTAAACATTGTTTAAGCAGAGAGCACACCTAGAAGCCCCTTGAATATCATGCTTCAACAATTTCTCTACTATTAAAATCTTACCATGTGTCAACATCCAACAAAACATTTTAACTTTAGGAACACCATTCGGATGATAACATTTTCTCCACACTAAAAACTTGGGAGGAAGGGTAGTTATACTTGGTTGGTGCTCATAACCCTCATTGATAGAATAATTTACCATCCCCCACCCTCTTTGATCATAGGATTCAAGACATCAAGGAGCAAAACCTTTGAGACAAGCTTCAAGGAGACCAATTAATGGAGACAAGTGCACGAGTGATGCTCCAAAATTCCAACATGTCCATGAACCTAAGGAGGTTGTCTAGGAAGAGATATCAAAGAGAGTGGTTTTCCCCTAATGAGACATCCAATAACAAAGATGGATAGGGTTTTGAGTGAGGATTAATGGTTTTTTCCCCATAATATTATCTTTACATGGGTCAATAGAACACACATTTCTAGGACTCTAGGTCAGTTTTGCTTGGATAATCAGGATAGTTAATTTGAGTAGATTCCACGTAATACATTAGGAACAACATCCAAATGTATTTTACTTTCTCCCTCAAAATATATTGTATGCATAATTATCTTCCATTGGTCATATTTCTGAGTGATCAACCTCCATGGGAGTTTGGAACCTATGTCTAAATTCATCAAAGAAGGATCTTTGATGTCAAGACCACCATGAATCTTAGGCACCCAAACTATAGACTAGCTAACTAAATGAAATCTACTTGACTTATTTTTTCCTCCATACCTAAGGAATTTTCTTAATTCTTGGCCAATTAGTTTTTTAGTACCCATGGGATTAGGAAGGACTTATCGAAGATAGGAAACAGTGAGAAGACTGATTTGATGAGAATTAGTCGACCAAAAAGGTTTATCCATAGAAGACCCCACTAAAAAAATAAAAATAAAAATAAAATGATCTTTCTAATAAAAAACTTCGACATTTGAGAGCCGGGAGAATGCAAATAGATAAGCATGCCTAGATATCTAAAAGAAGACCAAAACTTACGATGTGAGAAAGAGAAAATACTACAAATTGTAGTGAGGGGAATCTTACTAATGTTCCAAGCATAAATTTGACTTTTACTATGATTAATCATACCTATATAAATGTGTATGAATATATCCAATACCATATTGAATCTATTCACGATGATGGTGGAGGCACCTCCCAGCAGTAAGATGTCATCAAAAAATTGGGAATGATTTATGCTTTTGACCCCTCTTAACACTTTGATGCATGGAATATTTTCAATACTTCATCAAAATTCCATATTTATATGAAGGGATTCATCCATGATGATGTATAATAGAGGAGAGAGTGAGAAACCCTATCGAATACCTTGAATGGATTTGAAGAAAGATGTGGCTCTTCCATTAACTAGAGGATAAACCAAAGGATTATTAATACAAGAGATCTAGTGAATGAGGTTGGCAGAGAAACAAAACTTATGAAGTGTTGATTAAGGTTGGTTGTCATTGATGTCAACCCTTGAAGAAATCCCCGTAGCACAAAGGTTTGGGTAATGGACCCAATATTGTTTGATGTAAATATGACTCAT
>SNQJ01S0041731.1:55333-73459 GCA_010110895.2 Picea sitchensis
ATGAAGCATACACAACTTGCAATGGTGGATGAAGAGAGAAGACAAAAATGGAGAAAATAATGAAATCATTTCTATTATCTGAGTAAGAGAATGTTACAATACAAGTTATATACTATGTATGACACAAATACACAATAGTAGCTAAGCTAATGCACATTAGTAGTGTTCTAGATATATTTGACACACACTGGTAGTCACATGAGTCAACTTCCAGCTAGTCCTAGTTAACTGCCGATGCGATCATTAATTAACTAGCTAAACCAGAGTGAAACGAGGAAGATATTACTCACACATGTGGAATGTGCCTTACTAGTGATGATCCAAATGCATGTGTGCATTACTGGTGATGATCCCTAGGTTATCATGCAACACTTGGTAATCAAGCCAAGGTTGACGTGTAACACTTCATTCAACTAGTCTAATTGAACGGTAACTGAGAGTTCACCAAAGGGTATGTGTAAACCTTGTCTAGGGGAGAATATACTCAATGAGGGGAGAATATATCAGACTAAGGGACCCTAAACATACCCAAATAAACTTATGAAAAATAAAATGAAAGGAAAATCCTAGGTGTGTGTAATATCTCCAACAAGCATCGATGTTTGAAAAGAACAAAATAGTTAAAGAAGATTTTCCATATGTGAATTATTTCCATATTTTGCAAGAAAATAACAAGGTGACAAATTATCAAGAGAACCTAGCCACTAGTATAAATGTTGGGATAAACATTATCAATGAAAAAGAGTACTCTCAACTGGTCCCCTAATCAAGGAATGAAGAGCTCACGTAATAAACCATAAATTCAACACATGGAAAATCACATGTCATTAAGCTCCCACAAAGTGAAGATTTATCCAAGACCTGCTCATTCTTGTCATGTGATATAATCCTCCCCCATGTTGTTTAGTGAACACCTTGCTTATTTGAGGCACAAGAAAGGTGGGAATATGGATAGGATCTTGGTTGTTGTTTAGAATCAATGAAGGCGATTTAGGTCTGAATGGGAGTCTATAGAAATTGATTTGTCTTTGGCACTACTTTGTTTGTGGCATCTAGAGCTTGGGGCAGATGTGTTGGTTGATATTTAGTGTATCTCTCTTGGCACTCATGGTTTTTCGGAAAACAATATTCCCTCGGTGCCCACCTCAACCAAATAATTTGAATTAGTGGTGAGTTTGTTGTTCATGATGAATTCATATTGTCTATTTGGCTATATTTATTCTACATTTGTGATTTTTCTTTGGTTCAAACCATGCTTTTTATTTGTATTTTTTGGTTTGGGTAGAATCGGTAAGCCTGTCATTAGCAAGTCTAGATGATTCTTCCCCCTATTTTATTGCCAATATTTCATAAGCAAGAACATGGATTACAAGGAACTTCAAGAAACAAGGAAATATTTGCAACAACATGAGGACTCTATAGTGGCCTACGACAACATACTATGATCAATCTATGATAGAATTTCAATTTAGGTATCTAATTTCATCCCTCGAGTGGAGGTCATTATGGTACAATATAATAATCATATCAATGCTTTGGAGGTCGAAATAAAGGAATTGTGCCAACTCTTAGTTCAATTGTATAGTGAGAAATGTATAGATCCTCACATCTTGGTTCACTTTGTCAATCCATACACTACCAACCTAAGGAATATAATCTATCCCATAGCCACCTAGTTCAGGAGGAAAATAGGCATGCAAAAAAGAGGCCAATCAAAAAATATGATAATGTAGGATCAGGTTGATTCACTCTCTAGCAAATCCAATTAATTATGTTTTACAAATTCCTCAATTTATTAGGAATGTTTTGTCGAGTCTATACTACCAGATATTTTGATGTTCTGGAGGTAGCCCTTATTTAGAATCCATAGGAAGAATCATGCCATATTTTTGGTTTGTAAACTTATGAAAATAAGCTATTTCTTTTGTCTTTTTGTTGTGAGCCTAGATACAATATTTATTTAATGTAAATTCCCTAATTTTGATTATATATATAAATATATATATTATAACCTCTCTACCTTTATACTAATATCACCATTAAACCTGTACTAAAATAATATCTAAGTCGTATACTAATACAACTCTCTAATATATTAGTGGCATGTTACTCCACAATCTGTATTATATCAACTCATACCTCTATGATCCTTTATCCCTAACATAATGGTTGACCCTAACATAATGGTTGACCATATACTACTATATCCCTCAATATTCTACTAATAAAACCCTTTTCCTTTAAAATAAGTCTTAACCTCTAATATAACTTATAGTTTTTAACCATTATACTAACATAACCCTTTAACCGATAGTTTTGTAACCCTTATATCCTAATCCTTAAGTCTACCTTGGTAATTTAACAACTAACTCCTAACCCCATACTAATATTTTTTTTATTGAAGAAAACTCATAGAATTTTTTTATTTCAGGAAGAAATAAGTAATATTATATTTTGTAATAGTCAGGATTGGCTTGATAAAGTATTAAAGAGAAACCTAAGAAGGTATTAAGAGAAACCTTTTAAATGTATGAGCATTTTCCCATCAACATCTTGAAAAACCATCTTATGCACACACAAACAAATTTAGATATATAAAACCAAAAGATCCCAACTTAGGAGGAAGAGAGATATATAAATGAATTAGAATTGAACCCGCCTTGTCCTCCTTTGTGTTTTATCAAATTTAAGAAGAATCCATCTTGAGATTCAACTAGTCTTTTGGCTTCCATAGATTTTCTCTCTCCGTATTCTTGATTGAAATAAGATTTTATAAAATATGTCTTGATCACTTGGTTACTAAAGCTATCATTTATCCATTCCACCACCATTTTTAATTTTCTAAAGATCCGAGTCCCCTTGACACTTCTTTCCTTGGCCAAAGCTAGTAGGATGTAGGTTGCTTGAAGTTTTGACACGTTATTAGTACCTATCTCTAGACCAAATAAGAAATATATGTAGTGCATAAGAAATATATGTAGTGCATGTTAGAATAAAGGAAACTTCCTACACCACATGATCCTAGATTACCCTTGGAGTCTCAATTAAAAAACCCCTAATTAATCATAACTTTATCGATTTGTCTATGTTTCATTTTTTTTCTTGGACTTGGGTAGATTATTATAGGAAAGTGTTTTATCATATGAAAAACTTTAGTGGGGTAGAGAGAAATATCTTGGTTCTTAGTAAACCAAATTGACCATATAACTATAATTAGAGAGCCATATGATTAATTACCTCTTTGTCATCAACTTGTTTCTCCTAGTTTCTCTCAATATTCTATCTAGTACAATTCTTTTCACATCTAATTAAAATATTTGTAGCCTTCCATAGAGTTTTGGAGAAGTAACATTCAATAAAGAGTTAACTTATTCTTTCACCCCCTTCTTTGTCAAAGAAACCCACATTGGGAACATTGCAAAACCTCCTCTACAAATGATCCCATGTCAATATTTTATTTGTGAGGGAAAGCCACAAGAAAGTCTTAATTTTCATGAGAATTTCAATTTTCATAGATATGCTCACTTCCACCCTTTCTCATCTTCTTATGCCTCTGGAAAATTCACACAGTAACCCAAATTTGTAGTGTAGCATCTTTCGACAAGATTTTCTATCCGTACTTATTTATCCTCTTCCTCCATTAGGTAGAGGGAGGATTTTTACCAATGCATTCTTGCACAAACTCTTTTATTTTTCCTATTTTCCTTTTAGTTTTAAATCTATCCCCTTTCTCCATCCAACTATCCATAAATTATCGATATTTAGATGACATACATTTATTAGGTGAAAGCATCCTTTAAGATCCAACCTTATTCTAAGGTATTCAAAAAGTTTATATACTTCATTTTATCCCATCCATGGGTCAAGTACTAAGTTTACTCTCAAGTCATTTCCAATTCTCCAACATAGTAAGCTAAGCTTCCAATGAAGGGGAAATAATTTACTAATGATTAAATTCTAGAAAATAGAGACATTTAGTTCTCATTTCATTGGGTCTCTACTCCAGGATTCTATAGATTCTTGCTCTATGTACTTTTTCACCATGATCAATTACTAGTAACACTTTGTAGTAATTAACCTCCAAAGATTTTTTTTTTTATGTTAGTTCCTTCCCAAACAAATGTGGACTTTTGAGCTCCCAGTGACCTTTAAACGTTTCTTTGGTTAACCTTTCCCATTTTACTAATGGGACCCATTTCTCAGCACATCTTCCTTATTCCATTTGATGATATCTTTAGGATGAGAGCCATTGAGATCTAGAAAACAAGGATTTCTTCCAAAACAAATATGATCAAGGTGACTCTTCTATTTAGATACAACTACTTGTTACATCAAGTTTTAATTTTAGGTTCAATATTGTGGGTTAGACATTTCTAGTCTTTAAAGCCATATTCGTTAGGATTTATATAAGATAATTAGTACTTATACCCTTTTCAAGGGAGAAGACCTTGTATGTTAGTACCATCTTAATGACTTTCTCATGTTAGGTACTACTTGGTTCAATTAAATGGAATATTTTTAGATATTAATCACCATTCTTGTAGTAATTATAGACGACTTGAGTGCTTGTTCATAGAATTTTGCATCAGATGTAGTCCCATTTCTAAAAGGAATTGTATCATACGTAAAAAGGATATGATTTAATGATAAACATCAAGTACTTTTTATTCCTTTTCTTCGTCGTACACTTTTACGGTGGCCAATGTATTTATTGAGCCCATTTTCCACTAAGAGGAAGATGAGTGGAGATATAAGGAATTTGTGTCTTTGTCACCTTGAAGAGGAGAAAAGGGAGAACCATTTATTAGTATAGAAAATGATACTCAGGAAAGGAAAGCCTCAATCTAATTTATGAATTGAAGTCTAAAACCCACATGAAAAAGTACAAGTCCTAGGCAAAGATTTCTTACTCTATCAGATATGCATTTGAGAGGTTGAATTTGATGATGAAATATAAGACCTTATTGTCTTTATGGAATGCATAGACTTTCAAGCAATTCCAACAACACCATGGATTTTCCTTTAGGAACCCAAATTGTTCTTCAGAGCTATTTTTTGATAGGATATAATTTAGACACATATACATAACCTTTGGAATGAATTTATAGATTGATTTTTTTTATAAGTAAGTATAAACATCCTATTATTTATTCAAAAATTGTACATAAATGTCTTCTATCCTTAAGAGTACAGATGGAAAAATATTTTTCAAAACAGAACCCTATGAACCCATAACTAAACCCCATGAACCCATAACTATTTTCCTGCCTAAAGAGGGAAACCATGCTTAAAGCGAAATTGAAATTAGTCAAGCCTGAAAACAACCTACAGTCTATGAAGCTAGATAATAGATAGACATAAAAACGTGTACTTGTGATCATATATCCTCAACATGAATGCACCATCCCATTGCATTATTACCTTCATATGAATCTGGGTGTTGGACGAGACAGGGTCAAGCATCCTTACATCCTTCTCATAATCCTCACACACACCGAATGTCACCCCATCACCTTCACATATGCCAAGTAGCACCCCATACAAGGGACTAAAGTTCAAGTGGGACAAATATTGGCATGCCAACTGGAGTGGGAACTCACTGATATCTTTCTAATCAGAGTTCACAGATTTAGAAGGGTTTGTGATTCCTTCATTATTCAGGAATTCCTCCATATTATTGGCTTCATGTAAAACATGAGAGGGAATTAGAGCATAAATATGGGGGATAGTCAAGTGAGGGAGGTCAAGGAGAGATTCCAGATGCCAATTGAGAGAGAATTTACATGGAGGGGAGTTATTTTGGATTTTAGTGAGAAAATGTATGATAAGACTAGAATCTCCTTTAACAATAAGTTTGAAAAATGACATTGTTGGGTGATTTTAAGGCCTTGTTCAATGCCTTGAGTTCTACCACATTGTTTGAGTTTGTGCCCATGAAACCATAGTACACTCTGAGATAATAATATTAGCATCCATGAAGGCTCCTACATAGAGGAAAGACTTATATTTCCTTAAGACACACCATCTAAATTCAACTTGATGAAGCTAGTTGGGGGAGGGGACCAGGAGGAGGGTGAGGAAGGGGAAGGAGACCAAGAAGGGGAGGAAGGGTAAAATGGGATGGAAGAGGGGAGCCAAAGGGAGAGAAGGGGGAATTACAATTCATTTCATTTGATATCCTCATCTGTCCATATTTCTAAGTGAATGGTTTCCACAATATCAAGCTTGATATTGTTCCAAACTGAAGGTGCTTGGGTGGATTCATCTATGAAAATGCATCGGTTCCTTTCTCTCCAAGTTTCCCAGAGAGAAAAACTAGAGAATAGCTACCAAATGCGGTTTGAGATAGGATTCTGGAASATARATGGATGTCAGGAAGCAATAATTGTCTTGATAGAGTCCTTTCCGYGATTAGTTTTCCAAAAACAAATAGCTCCTTKATCCCATAAAAATTTGTTGAATGGACAAGAGTTAAGGAGGTGCTCCAAATATTCCACATATTGAAGGCTCATTACACAGAGACCCGAGCCTATTAATCCTTTCTTCAAGAGGTGATCCCATGCAATAATTTTCCCATGATAAACTAATAAAAGTGGTGACTTTCTCCCATATGTTCCATTTCCTAATATTTCTCCAAATGTCTTCCACAAGAACAACATTATGGTCAATCACAAGGGAGTATGACTCGTTGAGGTTAAAGCTGCCCACCAGAAAATGTCCCCATATCAATTTATCAAGGAGGGAGGAGAAGGAAATCACTCTACATGAGAGATTAGAGAGAAAATAGGGAAGAAGAGGGTGATGCTAAAGAGGAATGTGATTAGGATTAATGTCCCAAACTCGTCTGGCCAAGGGATTGGAGTTTCCACACCATCAATTGTAAACTTTATCTCCATGATTGATTTTATAGATTGATTTGCAAGATTTAGTTGGAATAAATTATCCAAAGGATGAAGGCATTCATTTCTTTGGATGATTTCTAGAAAGTTGACTTTGAATGATCCCAAAATTTCCCCATTCTTGTTAGATTGTTCCATTTCTTACATTAAGTCATTCTCAACTAGGTCATGAAATCCAATGAAAATGTTAGTTGGCCATCAATTCTTCCAAGTCTATTATTCCTTTGGAAGGAATGTTCTACCATTTTTAGCTCCTCCTTGGATAATTTCTCCACTATCTTATTGTTTTGTTCATCATTGAAAAATATTGGAAGATAAGAGGCGATGACTACAATTTCAACAAAATTGACCCTAGAAGGATATTTTCATAATTATTTAAAATGACTCATTCCTAATTTTTTTTATGTCCTTATGTACTAACACGATATCCCTATTTGCAAATTCCTAATTTCCTAGATTGTATTTATGTTCTTTCTCATATTGATATAGTTATGAAATAACCTTGTATTTTTATCCGTCTACTTTAGCCAAAATTACTTGCACTTCTGGATCCACTTATCCTTCTCCAATTTCAAAATATTCCTCTTTTGATGCTTCAATTCGTTTGTCTCTCCTAGTTCATATTTGGAGAAAATAACTTTGATTCTTTCCTTATATATCCTTTCCAACTTCATTTCAACATATTATAGTCCCCCTTAAAATTATATATATTCCACTTGATCCAATTACGAGTCAAGTTATTTATGGTTGTAAGGTTATATTGAAATAGTTTCATTAAAGTTTCACCATCCTTCACAAAATTATTCCATTTTCTAGATACGAGATCCATATATTCTTCATTAGCTAGCTAGTAGGTGTTGAATTTTTATGGGACATAGGTTTCTTATATATTTTTTCCATCTAAAGTAGAGTAGGCATGTGATCCACATAGTGTCCTATACTTGTTCATGTTGTACCCCTTCCTTCTTCTTTTTAAAGTTTTCTGAAGATTAAGAACCTATCTATAATTTTGGCTAACCCTTCCACTCCTTTTTCGTTGTCTCTCCATGTGGGCACTATTTCTATTAGACCTACATCAGCTAATCCTTTTTCACTTAGATTGTGCGTGAATTAATTAGCTAAAGGGTCATCTATGCCTTCCTCAACCTTAGATTTATTTCCTCTTTAAAACGAATTTCAAGTCTCCACCGCATATTAGGTCATTCTTTTAAAAGGTGCTATTATCTAGCAAGACATCCCAATACTCCTTCTTTCCTAAGTATGCACCATATGTGTTAAGAACATAAAATATTATTCTTATCTCATTATATTTGAAGGTTGTAGATATATATAACTTTAGAAGAGTTGATTCCCTCACCTCTACATAGTTCCTTCAATTAGTTACCATCCCTTATGATCCCCCAAAAACTCCCAAAATTTCAAAATACCATCCTAAGAAATTCTAGATTAACATTCTCCTATGAATATATTCATCTACACCTATCATGGTTTCTTGAAACATAAATATATCCGTATTTTGTTTCTATATTATTATACTAATGGATATTTTGATGTGGGGAGATCTAGAACCCAAATATTCAAGGAGATCCATACCAATTCATACCACTCAATGAATTTAAACATCCAATGAATTTATTTTCGTGTCAGTCCCTATTTCAAATAAAAAAGTACAATCATGTTGATGTTTGGTAGCATCAAACATGTATTTCCGTAGAGGTATAAGTGTCTAGACGTGTGGAAATCGTCCAAAGATTTCTACCTTGGCAACTTTACTTTAATTAAAGGAATTATTAAATTAAAATCCTTTTATTAATTGATTAATTAATTAATTGAGATATTTAAGGAAATGCTAAAAGTTAGCATTTAATCTTAGCCATTGATCTCAAGTGAGCTGAGAAGTAATCTCAACCATCAATCACTTTGGATATTAGGTTTAGGTGTAATTCAAGATTATAAAATCAAGGCTAGGGTAAAGGAGAAGAAACTTGACAAATTGATTAGAGAAGAGAAGGACTTTTCCTCAAAGGATTGGATCACAAAGGATTGTGATTCAAAGAGATCTTGCATAGGTGGAGAAGGACTTCCATCTAGAGATCATGACAAGAAGAAGAGAGAATAGACAAGCATAAGTGGGTTTCATCTGAGCGAAGCCATAGGAAAGGTTTGTGCTGTATGAAGTTCATTGTAAAATATTTATGTGTGCATATGTGGGTCTTAGTGGAGACATGTGCATATATGTGGTTTTTCTTAAGGAAAAGTGCATACACCTTGAAACATGTGCCAGATTTGGGTCATACAATAGATCAGGCTTTTCCAGGTTTGACTACAGTTGTACTTCTCTCAGTGGGCCATTATCCCTGTTATGGGAGCCCTGATTTTATCATAATAAAATCATCTCAGTATTGGTTTTCCCTCCAGTGTTTTTCTAGGGGTATCTACCCAAAAATATTGGTGTTTATGTGTGTATGATTTGGTTTCCAATAGGGCTTCCAATATATATATTGAGTTGAATATTCCAACAATGTATTTTTGTTTTGTGAGATGCAATTTTGATTTGCAGTAAGGAAATTACTATATAAAAAGATACCTAGGATTGGAGTAAGAGGATTTACACATGGTATCATAGCCCATGCTTTGAGAGGAATATAGATATCATACCCATAGTAGTTGATAGCAGATCTATCAGATTTGCAGGAGATCTTAGTAGATCCATAACCAACAAGCAAAAATTGAAGGATGGATTTCAGAGAAACAATCATACTGAGGAAAAAATAGGGTTTTACAGGTTTACATAGTTGTACACAGATTAAAGAAGGAACATGCACATACATATGCTGGTTTATTTATATAGTAGGTTGCAGTAAGAACATACATGTACATACGTGGATTTTAGTAAGGGAATTTGTGTACATATGTGGGTTTCAGTGGTGACAGGTGCGTACAAGTTCATATAGGGGAAATTTTAGCACCAAGTTATTTCTAGGGAAGGTTATTAGGTATAAGGGATGGAATTAACACCTCTAAGAGTTGAAGATAGATTGTATGGAGCATCCAACTTCCTATCTTGGAAAGAAAGAGTAATTTTGGCATTAAAAGAGTATGATTTTTGGGATTTGGTGGACAAAGTAGTTGTTCCACCGACAGATCTGGTAGCTTTTGCAGCTCGTGAGAAGAATTAGATCAAAGAACATAGGGTAATCTTGGATTAAATGAAGGATCATTTAATCCCTCACTTATCTGAGAATAAGAAGGCCAAATAGATGTTTGATTCCTTGGTAGGTTTATTCCAGAGCACGAACATGAATAGGAAGATGGTATTAAGGAATAGACTCAGATTGGTGCAAATGTCTATATCTAACAATGTTACCAGCTATTTCACGATGATCACATAGGTGTGTGATCAACTTGTAGCCATAGGGGAGAAAATGGAGTAAATATATCTCGTAAATGTGGCATTGAATGGTCTTCCCAAGTCATGGGAACCATTTGTCAAGGGAGTCTACGCCTAGGAACATCTTCGAGATTGGTAGATACTTTGGGATGATTGCATCCAAGAAGAGACTTGGGAGGAGTCTAATGTCAACAAGAAGAGAAGTAGTGATGAGAACTTGGCTCTTGTCAGTAAGACAAGGAAGGGAAAATGAAAGAGTTATAGTAAGAAGGGTAATGATTATGGAGGATCATCACAACCATAGAATAATAAAGACTTCAGTAAAATCAAGTGATTCTCATGTCATAAGAATGGACATTATGCATCTTAGTGTCTAGAGAAGAAGAAGGTTAAAGGAAATACACAAACAACAACATCAACACAAACACAATTAGATGAGTTTGCAACAAACTTTGAGAAGTATTTCTCATTGGTTTCTGGCTTTTCTACCAACACAAATACAAGGAGTGCTTGGTTCTTGGACACTGGTGTATCTTGTCATATGAAAAAAGCATGTGTGATATTTAGTAGTCTGATGGAGAGGGACTTAGATGCTCAAGTGGAGATTCATGATGATTCCAAGTATGTAGTGAAGGGAGAAGGAATTTTTATGTTATAGCTTGAGTCAGTAGGTTCATTGGATGCCCATGATGTGATTTAGTACTGGTTTGAAGAACAATTTTATTTCAGTCTCAACTATGAAGGAAAAGGGTTTTGTAATTAAGTTTTAGAGGGGGAAAGTACTCATACATCCAGAGAAAGCTATCCTGGACACAACAATGGTCATTGGGGTTAGATAGGGAACTTTATACAGGTTGCAGGGAAAGCCTTTTCAGGATTTGGTACACAACAATGACAATATATGTGAGTTGTGGCATAGGAGGTTGGGACACCTACACCACAAAGCATTTCCAATGCTGAGGGGGATTGTTACAGGTCTTCCATAGTTAAGTATTGAGCAACAGGGAGTGTGCAGAGGGTGTGCACTTGGAAAGAATGCCAAGGCTACTTTTCTGAGTAGCGAGAGTAGGTCCAAGAGGATCATGGATCTTATCCATTCATGTGTGAGTGGGCTAATGTTAGTAGCACAAATACATGGATTGTCATACTATGTGATATTTATTGATGAATTTTCCAGTAAAAATTAGATCTTCTTTATGAAGACCAAGGATGAGGTCTTTAGCCAGTTTTAGGAGTTTAGGGCTCAAGTGGAGAACCAGACAAGAAATAAGATCAAGGTCTTGAGGTAAGATAATGGGGGAGAGTACACTTCTAATGGATTCAAGGATTTCTGCAAGGAGGCATGGATCAATAGGGAGCTTACAATCTCATACAACCCTCAACAAAATGAGGTTGTAGAGAGAAATAACTGATCCATCATCGGTCATGCTAGGTCTATGATACATGACCAGGAGTTGCATATGTTTCTTTGGGAATATGTGTGTAACACAATGATGTATGTGCATAATAGGAGTCCTGATAGGATATTGGGGCATAAGACTCCGTAGGAAGCATTCTTAGGAGTGAATCCTGAGATAGGAAATTTGAGGATCTTTGGTTGTCCAGTCTACATACATGTGCCCATGGAGAAGAGGACAAAGCTAGAGATTTCAGAACATAAGGGTATATTTTTGGGGTACAACGAGACCTCAAAAGCTTACATGATCTTCATACTAGCACATATGAAGATAATTATGGGAAGATATGTTAAGTTCGAGGAGATATTGGAATTTAGGAGATCTCATGAGTCATCAACAGTGATAGAGGATGCAAAGCAGTAGACTCCGACGGATGAGAAATAGTCAACAATTCATACTTCAGGTGGAGAGGAGTTATCCCCTTCTAGTCCCGTCAAGAGACCGAGGTGGCTATTACAGAAATTGAGAGATGTTGGTGAGGCTCATAAGATTGTGGTCAGAGATCGCAGGCCTTTGAGGAAGTTTCCAAATTATATGGTGCTTATAATTAGCATAATTGATAATGAGCTCTCTAGTTTTGAGGAAGCAATGAATCGAAAACTATGGCAAGATGCCATGGTAGAGGAATACACCTCTATTATGAGGAATGATGTTTGAGACATAGTGTCAAGAATGGGGGGGAATTCATTTGTGAGTTCCAGGTGGCTCTACAAGATCAATCATGTTTCATATGGTAGCATCGAGAAGTTAAAGGTGAGGTTTGTGGTGAGATGGTTCTCCCAAAAAGAGGGAGTGGACTACGATGATATATTTTCTCTAGTCACCATGTATGCTTCTATTCGAGCTGTTATTTATATTTCTTCAATTATTAGGTGGAGGATACATCATATGGATGTGAAAACAACTTTCCTCAATGAGGTCATTGAGGAGGAATCATACATAGAAAAACCTCAATGATTTGAGGTACATGGGAGGGAGTCTCATGTGTGTAGGCTTAAGAAAGCCTTGTACATACTCAAATAGGGACCCGAGGCATGCCATTCCAGGATTGACGAATACTTTCAGAGTATGGGCTTTACCAAGAGTGAGGCAACTCCTAAATTGTACTTCATACTTGTTGGGTATAATCCACTCATATTGGTTCTTTATGTTGGTGATTTGTTTTTGTTGGGTTGTTATATTCTTTGCAGTGAAAGTCGAGTTGAGTGGGATTGAATGGGAATGAAATTCAAAGCTTGAGGTGGATCGACTGGGAAAATTCGAAATCGAGGTGATTGGAAACAATTCAGAGAGGTCAAATGACAAGAGGTAGACAGGCAGTTGTGTGGAAACCAACTGAATAACAAATGAAGGTAGACTAGTAATCCGACTAGTAGTTGACTGTAACCGAATCCTGAGATTCATGAGATTTCTAGCCAATGATATTTGTGTATTTGTAACCATTTTTAGGCGCCTTTATTTAGGGTTTTTCCTATTGTAAATCTTATAAATAAGGTGTTTTGTAATGTTGTAAAATCTAATCATAGAATTAATAATGTTTAGACCAATCTTTGATTTTCTTGCTAAACTTTAGCAATAGGTTGTTGGTCATGTAGATGTAATCCAAATTGGCTATAGGGTTGTCCTTATGCAAATTAAGAGGGTATGATGTCAATTGTATCTTAGGTGTATACCAAGGTTATGCATGTAACATTTTATTCTAAATGAATAAGACAACAAGAGAGAAAGATTCTCAAGGAATGCTGGTTTTCCTGTTTGGGTTTCCATAGTAAAATCTTTGTGTACTGTGGGATTGATTTGCGATTTGTTTTCTAGATTAAATATTTCTTCCTCTCTTATGTTAGATTTATCATGGAACTAGAATTTCTTAGCATGTGGTATCAGAGCTTGGTTTAACAACCTTGGATATAAGCTAAACCCTAGGTCTAATAAGAGTCATAAGTTAGAGATATTTAAAGTTGTTCTTAAAGAATTTCAAGTAGCTCAAGAATAGAGATCGAAAAATTCAATGGCCAAAATTTTGAGCTTTAGAAGCTTAAAATTGAAGATCTCCTTGTAGATTGAAAATAATGGGAAGCAGTTTGTCCAGGTAACATTCTTAAAGGTATGTCAAAGGAAGAATGTGATAAACTCAAGAGAAGGGAAATGAGTGCAATTCAACTGTGTCTTGTAGATTCAATGCTGCTAAATGTCTCAGGTGAAGACTCGACCAAGAAACTGTGGGACAAGTTGGGAAGATTGTACCAATTGAAATCCTTGGTGAATAAGATGTTCCTTAGAAATAAATTGTATCTTCTGAGGATGAGTGAGGGAAGTTCGGTAACTAAGAATTTAAATGCATTTAATACCATAGTAATCCAATTATCTTTTGTGGATATCAAAATCAATGAGGAGGAGAAATATATTAGGCTATTATGTTCATTGCTAGACTCTTGGGATAGCTTAGTCGTGGCTATAGAGAGTAATTCCACCACATTAGCACTAGAATACATGGTTTCATATCTACTTTCAAAATAAATTAGAAGGAATAACATGGAAGGATCGACCAAAGATGCATTAGTGGTGAGAGGTCGACTAGTTGATATAGACAAAGGAAAATTATCCGGTAGAAAGTCTATGTTGAAAGGTATATCTAAATCCGCTATTGAGTCGACGAGAAGATGATGAAAATCTGGTAAAGTTGGGAATTATAAAGGGGGATGCAAGTTGAAGGCAATGGAATTCAGTATAGGATCTGATGATAAGTGGCCAACTGAGAGAAACACTACTCCAGAAAAAGGAGGCGATGTGTATCTGGTGTCGACCAGTACATAGTCAGATCAAGATGTTTGGTTGATTGACTTAGGATAATCCTATGATATGACACCACATATAGAATGTTTATGTGAATATGAATGATATTAAGGAGGATATCTATTATTGGGAGACGACTCAACAACCAAAATTGTCAGACAAGGAAGAGTTTGAATGATACTGCAGGATGGGAGGATTAGAAATGTTCCAGGTGTGCTACATGTTCCGGGTTTGGAAAGAAACATAATATCTGTCAGCAAGATGAGTGATGCAGGAGTGCACACTCTATTTCATAAGGATACATGAAAAATGGTCAGAGGTGTGATGGTATTAAATAAATGAGTTCAAAATGGAATCATATACAAGTTATTAGGGAATTTCGACTCTACATTGTTGCTCCTGAAGTCGAATTGACTTCAGGAGTCGGATGCAAAAACATTGTTGCTCCTGAAGTCGAATTGACTTCAAATCGACTCGACTCAACTCAGGATAAGTCAATTCAAACTGAATCAAAAAGTATTTTTCAAGTCGACCCCCCCATACTATGGCATGAGAGGATGGGACACATTGGATACAAAGGAATTTGAGCTATGCGAAATAAAGGTATGGTCGAATATTTCCATGAATGTAATTTAGAAGTCAATTTTTGTGAACAATGTATATATGGAAAACAAAGTCGGGTGAGGTTCCCATCTGGAGCGACAAGGGAAAAGGGGATTCTAGAATTGGTTCATAATGATGTGTTTGGACCTTTTTCAGTGCCTTTTCTTGGTGGATCAATGTATTATGTCTCATTCATAGATGATTTTCCAGGAAGAAATTGATATATTTCCTGAGGAAGAAATTAGATGTTTTCAAGAAATTTAAAGAGTTTAAGTATCTTGTGTAAAATAAGATAGATAAGAGGATAAAGGTGCTAAGAACTGATAATGGTGATGAATAATGTGGAAATTATTTAGAGCAATTCTGTAAGCAACGTGTCATAGCATGACAAAATACCACACCATATACCCCACAACAAAATGGAGTTGTTGAAAAAATGAATAAAACATTGATGGAAAAGGAAAGGAACATGTTTAGTAGTGTTGTGATCACATAAGAGTTATGGGCAGAGGTAGTCGACACTGCAAAATATCTGGTGAATATGTCTCCTTCGTTGGTACTAGTCGACACGACTCCACATGAAGTATGGTTTGTTAAGAATCCTTCGCTTTCACATCTCAATGTATTTGGTTGTGATGCATTTTTTCATGCTCCCACGGAAAAGAGGAGAAAGTTGGACAAGAAGGAAGTTAAGTTTATTTTCATTGGATGTAAAGAATGAATGAAAGGATATAATCTCTGGGATCCCACATCAAGGAAAAATAGTGTACAATCAAGATGTGGTCTGAGTCTGAAGTCTGAGTCTGAAGTGGTTCAAATAGAGAATAATATTGAGAAGGTTAGGTTTTCTATGAGGAATGATGAAGAAGATGATTTAGATGAGTCGAATGAATCAAATGAATAGGTGGAATAACTGACCCCGATCATAAGAAGGTCTAAATGAGTAAGAAAACTAGTTGAAAGGTATAGTCCACCTGACTTTTGTTCCAGATTTGTGTTAAATTCCACTGACAAGGAGCCCAAGTTGGCCAGGGAGGTAGTCAATTTGGCATAAGGTAGACTTTGGAAGGACACCATGGTTGAAGAGATGGAATCATTGCATAAGAATGAGAAGTGGGATTTATTCAAATTACCTAGTGGAATAAATCCCATTGGTAACAAGTGGGTATTCAAGAAGAAGATGAACGCAATAGGCCAAGTCAAGAAATTCAAAGCTCGACTCGTAGAAAAAGGATATTCACAAGTCAAAGGAGTCGACTTTGGTGAGATTCCCCCCCTGTTGCAAAATTAACTTCCATTAGAGTACTAATGTCTCTAGCTGCACCATTTGATCTAGAAATAAAATAGATGGATTTGAAGACAACGTTCCTAAATGGGGACCCAAATGAATAAATATACATGAAACAAGTTGAAGGATTTATAGTAAAGGGAAATAAATATTTGGTGTACAACTTGAAAAGATCCCTTTATGGTCTACATCAATCACCAAGGAAGTGGTATCAAAAGTTCGACACACACATCCTTAGTTTGGGATTTGTGAGAATCAAAGTTGATCACTACATATATTCTAAGGAAGAAGGGGGGAATTTCATATATGTATAATTGTATGTCGACGACATGTTACTGATCAGAAACAAGATGGATGCAATAAAGGAGATGAAGAAGCAACTATCCTTGAAGTTTTACATGAAGGATATTGGTGCAACAAACTTCATTTTGGGAAAGGGGATTAAAAGAGATCGAGAAACTAAAAATCTCTAGTTGAATAAGAATAAGTATATTGAAATTTTTTTGAAACATGTCAACATACAAGATTAGAAACCTATAAAGGTGCCAATTCCTATGGGAGAAAGGCTAACTGCTGAACAGTGTCCACAAACAAATGAATAAATAACGGATATGGCACATGTCCCCTATGCAAGTGTTGTTTGTATTCTAATGTATGCGATGGTATGCACTCGACCAAACATTTTCCATACAGTGGAAGTGTTGAGAAGATACATGTTGACACCTAGAAAGGAGCACTAGACAACTATCAAGAGAGTATTCAAGGATTTGTGTGGCACAAAATATTATGCTATATGATACCAATGGAAACTTAGAAATGGCAGTGAAGTAGATGTACATGGGTTTGTCAATGCCCACTGGGTTGTATATTTGGATTGACGAAGATCAACTAATGGATATATGTTCAAGATTTTTGGTGGAGCAATCAACTAGATGAGTAAGCGACAAACGATCATAGCCTTGTTGTGACGAACATGGTTCGTTCATTAAGAAAATATCCACTATAAAAAGGAAAAATAACATAAATCCTTATAGGATAGTGTTAATAAAATTATGAATAATGAAATAAGATGATTACATGACCCTCATGGCAGTATACATATAAGCATTGACTAGCCACAAGGTGAAAATGTATGTCTCTTTCCCGTTCATTAATTAACCATTAATTATTATTCTTGTTAATTTAAATATATATATATATATATATACTACATTGCCTTCCCATAAAAAATGCTTTGTCCTCAAATAATACTTATGGAAGACTTATCTCTTTCTTTGAATTGTAATATTATATCTTGATTCTTCATTCTCGAGTTAGTGATCGTCGAGGACCTGAGATGATATGATATTCTAAGAACTGAGCATAAATGTCGAATTGTAAAAGAGTCTACCCACTCTAGTTCGATCTTTTGTGGAACTGTGTGCTTATAGGGTTCTTGGAAAAAACTTGATGTATTTCGACTCCCATGATAGCTTCTACTTTGAGCACCACATGTAGTGGGAATAATAACCTTTGGAATATCGATAATTTGCTTATGTTGATACATTGATTGGTTGAAGTATCAAATTTTGTGATTAGGCTGTCGATAAGGTGCCCTTGCAACTTGATATTTACTTCTTATACTTTTAGCATTTTCTTGATTAACTTTTGGAATTGAGTCTTCTTCATACCCCTAGCTTGTTTCTATTTCGACAT
>SNQJ01S0041732.1:17752-39425 GCA_010110895.2 Picea sitchensis
TTAAAAATTACTTTGATAGCTAACTGATTGCCACCTAAGTGATTAACATAAATTAAAATATTAACACCAGATAAATGAAGCTCAACCGTTTATTTGTTAATCAATAATAAAATTTAATATATTCTTTTAAGAATTCTTTTCATTTGATCAGCCACAATTATGTGACTGTGCTAGTTACTGTTGAAGTTAATAGTCCCATAATAATCCCAGTTAAAAAAGACAAGTGCATGTTTTACTGAAGTACAGTGAAAGCATAAAGTAAAAAATACCAAGATGCAGGAAGGCAGCACGCACGGCCCACGCACGGCCCAGTGCAACACGCCACCGTCCACGAGACAAATCTCAAACTGGAAACATCAACGAATAAATCGCAGAGAAGGTTTGTGAAGAAGAAATCCACTCGATCAGACACGAAGAAGGGCAGCAAAATCCTAATGCGAAGAGAATAGGAATACAAGCAACCCGAAACAGAGAAAACTCTAAAGAACCCGATGGAAGAGGTAATTTGAGGATAACCCGACAACCATTTGAGGAATCATGCCATAACCGGGATGGTGAAAGAGGAATTTTGAGATACAGATGATTTGCATATTAAGACAATTTGAATTGACTTGCATGCATGACCCTCCACTGGAATGAGAAGAACAGAGGCGTCCCGACCTGTAGACACCCAGGACACAGGAATACACCCAGGACAGAGGAATCAGTGAATTGTTAGAAACAAAGAAAGAACAGAACCGTGCGCTAAGTCGGACGACACTAACTTCAAGGGAAATTTAAATAATTTGTGTTGCATATTTTGGTCTTGAAAATTAAGCACAAAAAACTAATCCAGAGGACCTGTAAGAAACATTTTCAGTTTACCCCCAAAATATAATAAATATGTTTGGAGATTCATGGTATAAAGATTCTAATAACAAAGACAAAGGCGATAAGTTGTATTTTGGGTTAAGGGTCGTGTTAAACAAATAACACTCAATAATATAGGAGTCATATATTATAATGTAATGGTGAATTTAATCAATGACAATAAATCATTAGTTAGTTGGGAAGTTAGGTAAATTAGGTCGTACAACTACCTTGGTAATAAATAAAAGGGATCAACCCCATTTGTATCAATTGATTCTAATAAAATTGATTATTCTACAAGAGTCCATTTCTAATATGTCTTATGTCATTTTCTGTGTTCAAATATCCAACAGTAACACCTGACATGATTTCTGAATGCAATTTTTACATGGAAATCTAATAACTGTGTTGAAATGATTTATTAGTTGTTCATTTTACGCTTTAGATTTTTTTTTATTATAGGACAAATAATGTAAAATTGTAAGCAATCAAATTATTATTAATAGACAGAAAATGGCTTCATTTCTTTGTATTCTTAAGAAGCAGTCGAGTTAATGCAGTTTAAATGAATGTTGCAAAAGTGTCTGGTTTCTTGTGAGTTTTTCAGGTTGTTGAGTTTTTCAAGGTCAAGTTTATGCTTGCCAAGTTTTTTTGAGAATTAGCTGATCTTTTCCCAGGTTCTTTGATTTCTTGAGTTGTTGACCGCCATTGAGTTTTGCAACATTGGTTTTGGTAATCTCCAGTGGAATTATCGAATGTTTGAGTTGCATTCAACTTGTGAATCATTTTTTCATTATTGTTTGCAGATTGAATTAAAGTATGGTAGACAAAAATGGTACACAGTAAACATTTTCATTTAATTTTATTCTTAATGACTAGTATAGTGGATTTTGTTTAGATATCTCCAATAGAATACTAATATTGAGCTGCATGTAATTGGCAGATCATAACTTGGATTCTTGTTCGTAGACTCAATGCAGGGGAGTCAAATGCCAACTTTTTGAAGGATTTGCTTCGTGCAACTGTTCTGCTTCAGTATATACCTCGATGCATTCGATTTGTTCCATTGGCTTTGGGTAGTTTTGCCTTTGAGACTGCACGGGCTAATTTTGTGATCAACCTGTTTATATACCTACTGGCTGCACATGTGGTAGGATGTAGTTGGTATCTATTTGCTTTGCAGGTAATCTTTAAATCAAATAGTGACAAAATATTTTTTGTTAGCATGTTAAACTATATAGAATTATGCAATGTCAATAGTGGGGCATCTCTTACAATCCCTTTTTGGTTTCTTCTTCCATAATTTCTTTTGTGAAATGAATCATATATTACTTCATGGAACAAAGAGTTACATCGTGGAATACAGAGAGTTACAACAAACATAATCGAAATACAAATCTTTTTTGGCTGATCTTTTTCCAACAAACATAATCAAGAGACCAAGATGAACTCTTGGAAATTGAAATGTTGTAATGTCTTGACGTTAAATCTGAGGTATGCCATTGCCCCTCAAATTGCCATTTTAGAGACTTAGATACTATATGTTATGCAGCCTGTTACACCTCATATTGTACAATATTTCACATTGTGATTTTCATCACATTGATGGAACTTGTAGCTGGTATCCATGGAGCATTTGGATGGATTTGGGGGTACACACCTTCATGGAGTCTCTTCTCTTCTTGACAGTGGATTAATTGGACGAGATCCTTGGTGGGGGAGATACACTTTTTATAATGTTCCCAAACAGATTTGCTTGGAACATTTTAAGTTTTATGTTTTTTGGTTGTGGTATTTTGTCAAACACTTTGCAGATTTTAGTGTTCAAGAGTTTCGCTGGGTTTATGGTGATGGTTCTTGGTGTGTATGCAGCCAATAAATGATAAAGATATAGTGATGGAATATACTCAACAAGATGCAAGACAAATAACACCATAAATAGCCACAAATACCTCAGATCTGATTTATTTTAGATATATAGCTAACCTCATACAAAATGGAGCAGATCTGGAATACAAATAAGAGAATAGAGTGTATGGCTGATAATGCCTCCAAGATACAATAGAGAGATGAAGATATAGGCTTCCAAAAGCCTCCTCAAGCTGAACACCAAAGATCTAGAAGATCCAACTCGTCCCTAGCTAAGATGTGATGTCCTTCCTAGCACAATGCACCCCTCACTGGCTGTAGCAAGCCAAGAAATCGGCCTCCAAGGATATGGCCTCTGAATCACTGAAACCCACTGCTAAATGATAGATCGGGGGATAGGACAATCCTCTGATGAATCTCCTAACTATTGGGTGAGATCTCACCCTCCAAAACACTAGATCCAAGATGAAGAATGCCCCCTCTTGAAGAGCAATTGCACCCCACTGGAAGATAGACTGAAATGGATGAAGAATACCCTTGAACACTGATGCAAAGAGGGGCCCTGGGGATAATGAATACCTCTGAAGTGAGATCTCTCTCAAATCTGACGTCTACCATCCACCACAAACTCCTCACTCAAGAAAGTGTGCCCTAGCTCTGCAGAAACCCACCAGAAATGCGCCCTGCTTCCTCAACTGCCCCTGTGAATGAATAGTGACTGATTTAGAATGGTGAGGGAGGGATCTTTCACCTCCGTGACCAAGCTTGGATCAGAAAAGGTGGAATCTTTCACCACTGAGCTGATCTCTAGGGTTTGTTCAGTCAAAACCCTTAAAACCCCCAAGTGCATGGGCTCTCTAGCAAGAAGCCAGACATCAAAATGATAATCAACATAATGCGAGAATAGAGGCCCCTATCTCTCTTTTATCCCCCCTATTCACCTTTTCCCTCCAAGTGACGTTTACTTTATTTTTATTATTCTTTAATTAAATCACTTTATTATTTAATTGGCCTTTTTGCCTCAAAAGTGATTTATTCGTCCCTATGGCTTCTCTGGCCATTGAAATTCACTTCTCATCATTTAATCCTGTAGTGCTCTTCCTCCCGATTCTGATGAGCTATTACACTAAGAGGTTTCTCCAAGTATTATGTCCAAAATGACGTTCTTAGTGAAATTAATTAAAATATGGCTCATAATAACTCAGAATTACAGAAATCGTCGGAATGCAACGTGTTATCCCCTAGCCTAGGGATAACTAAGGAGACCACGTCTCAAAGCCCACAGGTCCTAGACATGGAGTACCGAGAGCCAGGTGACTTGAGCATGGCCCCTCTTTACTTCAGTGCAGTCCATGTATCACTAGCAACAGTATCCATCACACCAGCCTGGTCCTGAAGTAGCGGTGAGTCTTGCTCCATGAGGTAATGAGTCTGGGTATCATGGTATGTATAACTTTGATTTTTGAAGCACTTGAACATGTTTTATTGAATCCTTCTTCATTTCATGACGTTTGCTTGGAAATTATGCTCTTTGCCTAGTTCATACCTGGAAGAGTGACATGGTGCTCCAGTAAGTTGATTTTCCTTTAGGATGGGTTGCTACTGGATGGATCTATGAAAAGTCATCGTCCGTTCCCTCCATACTTATCACTTTCCATCTTTACTCTTTTCATCTCCCCTATCCTTGTTTGGACATTGGGTACTTAGGTAAAGTGTGTACTCCTTTGAAATGGACACCTATCACTAATTTCACTCACAAAAGTGGGTACTTAGGTAAAGTGGGTGCTCTAGGTTAAAAAATGAGCACCCCCAGGGCATATGAATCCTCCTAATACCACTTTTTTACCACAACTTCAAATTACAATTAAAAAATTCCGTTTTACGGGAAATTTTTTAATAACTGAAAAAATTAAAAAATCCTAAGGGGTACTTAGCACATTTCCATAAAACTTTAGGAGGATGTTTAGCGTGGTAATATACATTATGCACTAGGCTTAGAACCATGCTAAGGCCCAACCATGAGTATATACTCCAGCTTTGGAGAAATTGAGTGAAAAACCTCAGAAATTATAAATTGCTTAGACAACAGAATATAATTAACAAGTAAAAAAAACACTTCAGAGTAACAACTCATGTCTAGGTCTTAGGTGGCTAAACCTTTTACAAAGTTCATCATGCAACATCTCTTATTAAAATTCCCTGTAGGGTATGGAAATGTGATAAAGTTGGTCACATAGATCGACTGAACTTCTGAACTCTGAATACTGAGCATTTGATTGCTCAAAACTTCGGCAGCTCAATTGCACCTCTAGCTAGTGCAACTTAGTGGATAACAGGGACTACACTTAGTCAGATACAGAGCCAGAGTTAGAGGACAGGGATCACATCAGTTCTGACATAGAGGCAGACATAGAGAGGACTATGGGTGATAGGCGTGAGACACTAGAGGGTAGGGGGAAAGGCCCCGAGACACATTCTGATAGTACGCAGGCCATCTTGAATGACCTAGCTAGAGGACAGTGGGATATGATGAACGCCATAGCACAAATGGCCATCAACACACAGATGATTCAGCACAGTGTGAGCACTATGGGTGCCAACGCGGTAGGAGGAGTGAGTGGTTCAAGAGGACACCAGGGAGGTGGGGCCAGTGGCTCTAGTGGATCTCAGGGCGGAGCAAGTGGACATCCTTCAACTATCTGTGCCTACACATCATCTGGGAGGATTACCCAACCTCTATATCCACAATTCTAGGGGGGACAACAGCTGGGACAGCTAGGGCATCCAGGATGACAGCCAGGATCGGGGAAGGCAGTGCCATAGGACCCATTCGGGGAGTACAGGAGAGATTATTTGGCACTGGGACCAGAGTTCCATGCAGACATGAGTTTGTTAGATTATTGTTCGATCAGGTATCAGAATAGGCCCAGGGAGGCACAGAGGGGCAATGCGCAAACTCAAAACATGGACTTCATTAAGAAAGTGGGAAAGCTGAATATTCCTACTTTCGACGAGTCATCTAGATGCTCAGCTGAGGCATGGGTACAGAAGATGGACACATATTTCAAGCTCAACCCGATGATAGAGTCAGAAGCTATTAGCTTCGCCACCTTGCACTTGGATGGGGAGGCCCACGAGTGTTGGTATCATGGGCTGGTGACTTTGGGTCATAGCCACATTACTTCATATTTGGAGTTCACCAAGAGATTGATGGAGAGGTTTGACAGGAGGGATCCAAAACTCCATTTCAGGGATCTGACACAGTTGAGATAGACAGGGTCAGTTGAGGCCTTCATCACACAGTTCTAGCGGAAGGCAATGGCTGTATCAGATATTTCAGAGCACAGATTAGTGATGTTGTTCACCGAGGCTTTTACGGAGCCATTAAGGGGCTGGGTTAAGGCTTTCAAGCCTCACACCCTACAAGAGGTAGAGACATGGGGGACTCAGTGCTGAAACCCAAAACCTTTACCAAATCCTTTGTGCCATAGAGAGACAAGGATCAGAAGAATCCTCAGAGGGATTGGAAGGTTGAGCCCAAGCTGGATGATGACACCAGATGGGAGTTGATGAGGAAGAAGCTTTCCTTCTCTTGAAGAGACCCTTTGTGTCCTAGGGCATCGATGCATGGGAAAGGGACAAATCCACTACATTGAAGTGGAATTGGGCAGTGAGGAGGAGGATGAGGAGATCGGGGCACATGAAGACAATGATTTAGAGGATGAGCCTACACATGAGTCAGAGCAACATACGAAGAAACCTCAAATACAGGCAGAGGCACAACTAAAGGAGGAGACAAAACGTCTCAGAGAGGTGAAAGGGGGAACCATAGCAATCCTTTCCGAAGTACCCAGGTACAACACTCTCAGGCTTAAGGGCCTTATACAGGGGTAGTGCATGACAACTTTAGTAGATGGTGGGGCCACCCACAATTTCATCGATGCGTCCTTAGTAGCCCGGAGGGGGTTATGCACTGAGGAGTTTGAGGGGTTCATCATGGCCGTGGCAGATGGGTATACTATGACATGCTTGGATATGGTCCTGGACCTAGCGGTCGAGCTAGGAAACTACACGTTGACGGATACCTTTTACGTAGTTGACCTATCAGATATAGATGTAGTGTTGGGTGTACAGTGGCTATATTCATTGGGAGAGATTGGGTTCAACTATTAGACGTTGACCTAGTCTTCATCTTCTCTGCCCCGCTTCTTTTCAATGAAGATTATTTGTATGACTATAATCACAGAAAAACCAAGTCCCCTACCTCAAAACTGGGCTCTATCCTCTGCCTGTCTACATAGATATTCCGTTGGTTCTCAGCTACCTGTAGGTTCTCCTTTACCTCCCATAGAATCCTCTGACTCTCCTCAACCCAGTCTTTGGCCCCTGGGACCCTGCTATCCCCAAACACAGTCTCCACAAAAGAGGGTGCATCTTATCCATACAATGCTCTAAACGGTGACATCCTGATAAACATGTGGTAAGTTGTGTTGTAACAGTACTCACCCATGTGCAACCATCTCACCAGTGTGTGCTGCTGCCCCCCCACATAATTCCTCAGATACCCCTCCACCCATTTGTTGACAATCTTTGTCTGTCCATCTGTCTGCGGGTGGTAGCTGGTACTCATGGCTAACTCTGTGCCCACTAACTTGAAGAGCTCCTGACAA
This sequence comes from Picea sitchensis, assembly GCA_010110895.2. NCBI lineage: Eukaryota > Viridiplantae > Streptophyta > Pinopsida > Pinales > Pinaceae > Picea > Picea sitchensis. Next base: position 25,141 of record SNQJ01S0041732.1, read on the forward strand.
AACATGTTGATGAAGCGCCCATCTTTAACACTGACTATCTTCCTGGGTAAACCATGCAATCGGAAAACCTCTCTGAAAAATAGCTCCGTTATCTGTATGGCTTTGTAGTTCGTGGGTATGGCAAAGAAGTGTGCAAATTTAGTCAACCTGTCGACCACTACAAATATACAGTCCCTTCTCTGCACACGAGGAAGTTCTATAATGAAGTCCATAGAAATGCTCTCCCATTTTTGCTCCGGAATGGGTAGAGGCTGAAGTAACCTCGCGGGGTGTGTTTGCTTAGACTTGTTTTGCTGACAAGTCGTGCACTCCCGGGTGTGCTTTAGGACATAATCCTTGAGACCCTTCCATGAGAATCTCTCCATGATCTGCCGGTAGGTTTTGAAGAATCCTTGATGCACGACTATAGGTGAATCGTGACAAACCTTCATAACCTTCCCTTTTAAGGTAGATTCTGGAACCAAGTAGATCTGGTCCTTGTAGAAAATGGCATCGTCTAACACCTGGTATCCATCATCAACTACCTGTCCATCTAGTACCTCACAAGCAAACTTGTTTTTGGAGTACTCCACCAACAAATGTGCCTTCCAGTCTGTGCAAATATCCATCATCAAACACCATGTTGGCCTCCTGGACAAAGCATCTGCTACGACATTCCTTTTTCCTTTAACATACTCAATGTCAAAGTCAAAGGCTTGGATCTTCGAGACCCACTTTTGTTGTCTCTCACTGAGGTTTTTGTCATCCAGGAAATACTTCAACCTGTTGTGATAAGTTTTCACTACAAACCTGCTACCCACTAGATATTTCTTGAATTTGGTTAAGGCATGCATGATTTCTAGCATTTCCTTGTCATTAATCGAATAGAGTCTCTCCGACTCGTTGAACTTCCTTCTCTCAACCCGACCCGCTGGCATCTCTAAAACTCATGGTCAACGTCTGATAGTTGAACCCAATCTCTCCCAATGAATATAACCACTGTACCCCCAACACTTCATCTGTATCTGACAGGTCAACTACGTAAAAGGTATCCGTTAGGGTGTAGTTTCCTAGCTTGACCGCTAGGTCTGGGACCATATCCAAGCATGTCATAGTATACCCATCTGCCACGGCCACGGTGAACCCCTCAAACTCCTCAGTGCATAACCCCCTCTGGGCCACTAAGGACCCATCGATGAAATTGTGGGTGGCCCCACCATCTACTAAAGTTGTCATGCGCTGCCCCTGTATAAGGCCCTTGAGCCTGAGAGTGTTGTACCTGGGTACTTCGGAAAGGACTGCTATGGTTCCCCCTTTCACCTCTCTGAGAGGTTTTGTCTTCTCCTTTAGTTGTGCCTTTGCCTGTATTTGAGGTTTCTTCGGATGTTGCTCTGGCTCATGTGTAGGCTCATCCTCTGAATCACTGTCTTCCTGTGCCCCGATCTCCTCATCCTCCTCCTCACTGCTCGATTCCACTTCAATGTAGTGGATTTGTCCCTTTCCCATGCATCGATGCCTTGGGACCCAAAGGGTCTTTGCAAGAGAAGGAAAGCTTCTTCCTCATCAACTTCCGTCTGGTGTCATCATCCAACTTGGGCTCAACCTTCCAATCCCTCTGAGGATTCTTCTGTTCCTTGTCTCTCTGTGGCACAAAGGATTTGGTAAAGGTTTTGGGTTTCAGCACTGAGTCCCCCATGTCTCTAATGCGCACAATGGCCTCTTGTAGGGTGTGAGGCTTGAAATCCTTAACCCAGCCCCTTAATGGCTCCGTCAACGCCTCGGTGAACAACATCACTAATCTGTGCTCTGAAATATCTGATACGGCCATTGCCTTCCATTGGAACTCTGTGATGAAGGCCTCAACTGATCTTGTCTGTCTCAACTGTGTTAGATCCCTGAAATGGAGTTTTGGATCCCTCCTATCAAACCTCTCCATCAATCTCTTGGTGAACTCCAAATATGAAGTAATGTGGCTATGACCCAAAGTCACCATCCCATGATACCAACACTCGTGGGCCTCCCCATCCAAGTGCAAGGTGGCGAAGCTAATAGCTTCTGGCTCTGTCATCGGGTTGAGCTTGAAATATGTGTCCAGCTTCTGTACCCATGCCTCAGCTGAGCATCTAGATGACCCGTCGAAAGTAGGAATATTTAGCTTTCCCACTTTCTTAATGAAGTCCATGTTCTGAGTTTGCGCATTGCCCCTCTGTGCCTCCCTGTGCCTGTTCTGATACCTGATCGAACAATAATCTAACAAACTCATGTCTGCATGGAACTCTAGTCCCAGTGCCAAATAATCTCTCCTGTACTCCTCGAATGGGTCCTATGGCATTGCCTTCCCCTGTCCTAGCTGTCCTCCTGCCTGCCCTGGCTGTCCCAGCTGTTGTCCCCCCTAGAATTGCGGATATAGAGGTCGGGGAATCCTCCTAGATAATGTGTAAGCACAGCTAGGTGAAGGATGTCCACTTGCTCCTCCCTGAGATCCACTAGAGCCATTGGCCCCACCTCCCTAGTGTCCTCTTGAACCACTCACTCCTCCTGCCGTGTTGGCACCCATAGTGCTCACACTGTGCTGAATCATCTGTGTGTTGATGGCCATTTGTGCTATGGCGTTCATCATATCCCACTGTCCTCTAGCTAGGTCATTCAAGATGGCCTGCGTACTATCAGAATGTGTCTCGGGGCCTTTCCCCCTGCCCTCTAGTGTCTCACGCCTATCACCCATAGTCCTCTCTATGTTTTCCTGTGTCAGAATTGATGTGATCCCTGTCCTCTAAGTCTGGCTCTGTATCTGACTGAGTGTAGTCCCTGTTATCCACTAAGTTGCACTAGCTAGAGGTGCAGTTGAGCCACCGAAGTTTTGAGCAATCAAATGCTCAGTATTCAGAGTTCAGAAGTTCAGCCGGTCTATGTGACCAACTTTATCCACATTTCCATACCCTACGGGGAATTTTAATAAGAGTTGTTGCATGATGAACTTTGTAAAAGGTTTAACCACCTAAGACCTAAACATGAGTTGTTACTCTGGAGTGTTTTTTTTACTTGTTAATTATATTCTGTTGTCTAAGCAATTTATAATTTCTGAGTTTTTTCACTCAATTTCTCCAAAGCTGGAGTATATACTCATGGTTGGGCCTTAGCATGGTTCTAAGCCTAATGCATAATGTATATTACCATGCTAAACATCCTCCTAAAGTTTTATGGAAATGTGCTAAGTCCCCCTTAGGATTTTTTAATTTTTTCAGTTATTAAAAAATTTCCCGTAAAACGAAATTTTTTAATTATAATTTGAAGTTGTAGTAAAAAAGTGGTATTAAGAGGATTCATATGCCTTGGGGGTGCTCATTTTTTAACCTAGATCACCCACTTTACCTAAGTACCCACTTTTGTGAGTGAAATTAGTGATAGGTGTCCATTTCAGAGGAGTTGCCACCCTTAGATGAGGAGGGACAATTGGAGTTAGTGCCGGAGGAGGTGCTAGAGTGAAGAGAGTGCAGGTTGAGGAGCAGGGTCATCAGGGAGTGCTTGGTCAGATGGAGGGGACTTCCAGTGGAGGATGCCACATGGGAGGGAGAGCATATATTGCAGCACCTAGGATTGATGTTGCTTGAGGACAAGCAATCTCGGGAAGGGAGGACTGTGATGTTCCGTTGCCAAGAATAGCCTTAGCAGGGAGTGACTTAGTAGTCTATCTGTTCCCGTAGACTATAGTCGGGCACAAACAGGGAACAAAGGGGGAAATAAGGGTGAATAAATAGCTAAACGATGAATTAAGCCAAAAAACATAGGAAAAGTCACTTAAGCCAAAGTCAACGGAGAAATAGAAGAAAAAGTTGTTAAGGGGGGACTTAATTAATTATTCACATTTGACTTAGGAGGAAAGGCGCCTAGCTTAAGTGATGTCAACAAAAAATTAGATTGGGGAAGGTATAAGAAGAGGAATTCGACCTAATTCCTCATTATGTAATGATTTTGAGTTGAGAACAGGTTCCAGAGGGGAAGTCGACCTCTTAGATGTTTTGTGGATTTTTGGAGGAAACCACCACCGAGATCGGTTTCGGTGTTGGAAGACACATCCTAGACTATCGGAGATACCATCCAGGTATTTCACCGTGCCAGATCCGTATTCAGTATACCCAGTTCAGAGATTGCGCATTGTATCTAGTGAGGGCGCAAGTGTTAGAGACAGTTTTGTGTAGCTGGACGAGACCGGGCCAGATCTCGCCATGTCCTTCCGACCCAGTTAAGAGGGAGCCATGACGCTTCTTTTGAGCTATCACTCATCATTTTTTGACGGAGAAATATCCTAGTGCGTTGTAATGTCCCCACTTTGGAACATCATTATATTACAAAGTGTTATGATGACCAGAGTAGCCAGATGGAGTTTATAGCGAGTACAGGGGCTATCAAGTGTTTTTTTGGGGTTTGACTTGCATCGTTCATCTTATTTGATCATCATGATCCATTCCGCACGGCTTGGCTTTGGTTCCGTTGCATTCCGATGATTTTCGTAATTTTGAGTTATTTTAGGCTATATGTTAATTAAATTCACTAAGGAGGTCATATTGGGCATAATACTTGGAGGAACCTCTTAGTGTAATAGCTCATTGGAATCAGGAGGAATAACACTACAGGATAGGGTGATGAGAAGTGACTTTCAGTGGCCAGGGAAGCCAGAAGGAGGGATAAACTACTTTTTAGAGGAAAAATGGTTAATTAATTAATTAAAGTGATTTAATTAATTAATTAATAATTAAATAAAGTAAAAGTCACTTGGAGAGACAAGGTGAGCAGGGAGTATAAAAGAGAGACATGGGCCTCTATTCTCTCATTATGTTGATTATCATTTGATATCTGGCTTCTTGCTAGTGAGCCCATGCATTTGGGAGTTTTGAGGGTTTTGACTTAACAAACCCTAGAGATTAACTCGGTGGTGAAAGATCCCACCTATCTTGATCCAAGCTTGGTCACGGAGGTGAAAGATTCCTCCCTCACCATTCCACATCAGATGTACTCAGTTACAGGTGGTTTCTACATTAGTCACAGGTTTAGAGAGAGCTAGAGCACAACACTTGGGGCTTTCTAGTAGGGGGGGTGCACCACCTTTAGGAGAATAGCTTGATCTAGGCAGAGGAAGGATTTTGAGGTAAAGGACTTTTGGGTATTCTTTCTAGGGCCTAGGGCGCCTTTCCTAGCCCTTTTCGGAGGAGGTTTTTCTGTTAGATTATTTCTTGGAGTTTGGCACAAGTGGAGAGCAGGAGGGCGCACTGCAGATTGAGGATTCAATCATTTGGTGGGTCAAATCTTCATGATTCAACCGGAGACTTTACCAGTGGGTTTCTAGTGGCCCGATCTATAGTTTGGCATCTTTCTTAGAGGGTTTGGAGGCCATCTTCATAGAGGTCGAATTCTTGGTCATCTACAGCCAGGAGGGCGCACTGCAGATAGAGGATTCAGTCATCTAGCGGGTCATATCTCCATCATTCATCCTGAGACTCTACTAGGGGTTTCCAGTAGCTCGATCTACAGTTTGGCATCTCTCCTAGAGTGTTTGGAGGCCATCTTCATAGAGGTCGAATTCTTGGTCTTCTACAGCCAGGAGGGACGCATTATGCAAAGAGATGACACCACATGACAGTTAGGGATTGAGTTGGATCATCTGGGTTATTTGGTCTATAGCTTGGAGAGGCTTTTGGAAGCCTGGATCTTCATCTACCTTGTATCTCAGAGGCTTTATCAGTCATATACTTTATTCTCATATATGTATTCCAGATTTGCACCATTTTGTATGAGGTTAGAGAACTATTATTAATAAATCAGATTTGAGGTATTTATGGTTATTACTTATGTTGTTGATCTTGTCTTATGTTGTTGATCTTGTATCTTGTTGATTATACTCCATTGTTGCATTGCTATCATTTACTTGCTACAAACACACAAAGAACAACCTTTATAACCCTTAGCGCAACTCATGAGACTTAAGTTGGAAAAGTGTTTGACGAAATGCCACAACCAGAAAACACATAAAAATCAATGAAAATGAAATGTTCTTGGCATCTTGGTTTGGGAACATTACATGTGCAATAGGCACCCAGGAAGTGTGCAACACTTGGGGATGTACAGTGAGGGTTCCAGAGAGCTCACCGGGACAGATCCGGGGAAACCCTCTCAACCCAGTATAGAGCATACCATGACACTCAGTTTGAGCCATACATCGCCAGATTTCGACTGTGGAATCATTGGGTCACACCAGTTGTCCAGGAGAGGGGCGCAAACCCCCAGGGGGTCCCATCCGGGGTCCAATTTGATCAGTAGAGGGCCGATCTTCAGTTTGTCAGTCAACAGAAGGAGTTATGAGGTCAGGGCACATCATTTGGGATAGTTTCCAGGCAGATCAGACGAGTATTGCCAGTAGGGTGAACTTTCCAGACATTTGCAGCAGTTGCCGTGAGTATTCGAGATTGCATCCAACAGATCTATGCATGCATGTTGCCGATTCTTCCCGATCTTCTGTATACGGGTATTTCTTGTTTTTTTGCATTGTATTCCAACGACGGTCAACTCTTATGAGTTCTAGCTGATGAGTAGTTCCTATATTTCCTAAATGCAGATTGTATTTCCTGTTATTTTCCATAATACATGCTATTGAGTTGTGTGGTTCCTTTATTTCGCATGCATCATATATTCTACTGAAACACTTATTTATATGACACACACATGCAAAATCACCACGCATGTTAAGAAAGTAACTAAAACGCATCCAGAAACCCCCAGAGTATCAGATCTAAGAGTTGAGACATCAATTTTGGTAGAGTCTATCTAGATCCATTGGATTAGGAATATTTCAGCTTTACTATCATTTTTGTACATGAAATTTCCATATATATGCTTTGTTGTTCTTGTTTTGGGCAGGTACACAAATTACACTTTTTTGCCTCAATTTCTCAGACGTAGACATTTTTGACTTTGGTGACCAGTCAGAGGGGGGGTATATCTTGACAAAACCTTAGTCTACCCAGCCTTTTAGGCCACTGGGGACACCTCCCTTGGGTTGGACTTGCATCCTTCCCTAAAAGAGGGGATTTTCTATTGAGGTAACAGTGATAGGATATCCCATTGTTACACCAATCTTCCTCAGTTGCCTTGGGCTTTGGGCAAGTACAGATTGTGCGATAACATTTCCCTTGGAGGTAAGAGAAGACACCTTGAAGGACGATACCTAATCCTCACCTTGCCCAACGTTTTGCCTTTGGAGGCCATGCGCTACACTTTTGGGCTTGATGTCACCCTTGGGGCTAGGGTTTTGATGATGGTGGTGAGGTTTGATGATGACTTGGCATGGTTGATGAAGAGGAGGACACTTGGCATGGTGACACATGGCCTTTAGAGGCCCAACGTCTGCTTCAACAACCCAACGACTTGCTCAAAAGGTCAAAGTGTCACCTTTTAGGGGCATGACGTCATCTTTTTAGGGTTTCTTTTGTCTAAAAAATCAAATCATTATTGTAAAGGGGCAAAATTAAGGTCAGACTCCTTGTTTTGTGTTTTACCCTAAAGTTATGTGGACAAACTTTATTTTGAGGTCTTGTATAAATAAAGGACCTAGATCATTTCATTTTCATAACATTCTCACTTGAGAATAAGACATCCTTGGCTGAAATGTTCGCCCTCTTTGGGCATTTGGTCTATCTCTCTCTCTTGTGCAACATTGTGGATTCTTATCTTGTCTATTATGGAGCTAAGTGGTGTGCTACTCTCTTGGAGGCTTGTCTCTTGCATATTGATGAAATTTATGTAATGATCCGAAGCCAATTTTTTTGCTTGAAACCACTAACTACTACTAGGTAGCTGTTGACATTTCGGCCTTAGGGTTTGTTCCAGTTATATAGTTCATACAAGATCTACTCAATATATGCAAGATCACAATGATACTCAAGATATGGAAACACAAGCATAAATCTGACCTTTATTATGAAAAAGCATGAACCTGATACAATATAGAGCAGATCTGGAATGATCCTCAGATGGCTCCAACAGATGGATGAGAGCTGCTACAAAATGCTCCTGACAATACAAAATAAGCCTCCAAAGGCTGAATACAATGTGAAGACCCAAGGTGCCAATAACAAGTGAACGCCCAACCCCCCTGGGCTGTAGGTACGTCCTGATGGATGATAAGAGGCCAATATTTCGGCCCAGCTGAAGGAGATGTCCAATCCATGCCAAACTCCACCAAAATGTAGATCGGGGCCAAGGAAACCCCTCCCGAAAGTCTGAAGCTCAAATACTCAATCCTCCTCCAATGGATGAGACCCTAATACAACCTGCGCCCTCCTAAAGCCCTGAATAGCTCAATAATTCGTTCTATATGAGGAACACCTCCAAAACCTCTGAAACTTTGTGGAATGATACATCGGGCTGTGATAAACCCTTAGGAGAAGTCTCAGGCTCAGATCCTTGGCAGAACTCCCTAGATCTGAGAAATATTGAATGACAAGACGTCCTCCTTGCCTCAAGCCTGCCCCAATCTGTAGTTTAAGATCTGATGGTAATAACTCTTCAAGAAAGCCTCCAAAATGTTGGTCAAGGACCTGCAGACAAAACCCAAATGCCGGAATACCCCAAGGCTCTCCCAATTGGATGGATCAAACTCTTCTTTAAGATATGGTGCACTCGTACTGGAAATCCCTAAACAATACGGCCCTGTTGCTCTCCTGAATCGATAGATGGATCTGTGGTGAGTGTAGAATGGTGTGGGTGGAGTATTTCATCCCCGAGACGAAGCTTGGAACAAGGTGAGTGGGTCTTTCACCACTAAGTTGTTCACAAGGGTTTGTAACAGCAAAACCCTCAAATTGTATGCTCCAGAGCATCAACAAGCAAATACCAAAATCCAGAATGCCTCATAGGTGCGCCCCAGCCTTTCCTTTATACTTTTCTTCTATTTCTCTGTTGAGTTAGGCGAACCCTAGGGTTAACTCCTAACTCAACCTCCAACGCTTCTATTTCTTCATTGAGTTATCTTTTAGCTCTTTTTTTCACCTTTTTATCAAGTCAACTTAAGAATATAACCTTAGTTTGGTTGACCCTTCCCCTTAGTGTGAGACTATGGCCTAGTGGGGACACCTAGACCACTAAGTCTTCCAAACCTCTTCATCAAGAGGTGGGGGACATTACAGTCTGCCCTGCTTGGAATTGCTTGTCCTCAAGCAATTCCAAACCTTTCTCCCGTACCATCTGTTCATTCTCCCACGTGGCATCCTTAATGGGTAGATCTTTCCACCTGATTAAATACTCCTTGATGCTTCTCTTCCTGAGCCTCTTCTCTCGAACCTCCAATATCTCTTCCGGAATCAACACAAGCTGTCCTTCTTCGTCCATGGGAGGTAGTGTCTCAATGGGAATGATGTGTTGGCCGATGGCCTTCTTCAGGCAGGATACATGGAAGACATTGTGAATTCGGCTGCCCTGTGGAAGCTCCAGCTCATAAGCTACAACCCCTATCCTTCTGCTGATCCTGTAGGGCCCAAAGAAGCGTGGCTGTAGCTTCTCTGCTCCGCTTCTTTTTATAGAAGCCTGTTGGTAGGGTTGGAGTCTTAGATAGACTAAGTCACCCACCTTAAAAGTATGCTCCACTCTGTGCTTGTCTGGTTGGAACTTCTGCTGGTTCTGTGCACTCTGTAGATGATCCTTCAACTCTCTGAAGATGTCTTGGCTCTGTTGTACCCAATCCTGTACCATTGGTGCCTTGCTGTCCCCAAAGGCAATCTCCATAAAGGAGATTGGATCATAGCTATATAAGGCTCTGAATGGTGTCATGCCTATGGATACATGATGGGTGGTGTTGTAGCAGTATTCTCCCAAGTGCAATTATCTGACCCATGCTTTTTGTTGTCCTGCTACGTAATTCCTGAGGTAGCCTTCCACCCATTTGTTGACTATTTCGGTCTGACCATCCATCTGAGGGTGATAGCTGGTACTAGGGGTCAAGGTCGTGCCAACTAATCTGAACAGTTCCTGCCAAAACGTACTCATGAACCTGCTATCCCTATCACTGACAATGGTCTTGGGTAGGCTGTGCAACCTAAAGACCTCGCTGAAAAATAGTTCGACCACCTGTGTTGCGCTGAAGTCTGTGGCTATGGAGAAGAAGTGTGCAAACTTCGTCAACCTGTCCACTACTACAAAAATGCAGTCCTTCCCCTGTGCTCTGGGCAAGCCGGTGATGAAATCCATGGATATGCTTTCCCACTTGTGCTCTGGAATGGGTAAGGGTTGCAATAGTCCTGCAGGGTGAGTGTGCTCATCCTTGTTCTCTTGGCATGTAGTGCACTCTTTGACATGCCTAATCACATCTTCCTTGAGGCCCTTCCATGAGAACCTCTCTCTCACCTGTTTGTACGTCTTACTAATCCCTTGGTGCCCTACCACTGGTGAGTTATGACATGCATGTAATACCTTGGCCTTGAAAGCCGATATAGGAACCAAGAAAATTCGGCCCTTGTAATAGATGAGGTCCTTCATGATCTTGAAGTTATCATCCTGTATATGTCCGTCCAATAGCTGACAAGCGAACTGATCCTTTGCATACTCCACCACCAAGTGGTCCTTCCAGTCAATTGACATCCCTGTCATGGAAGAAATGGATGGCCTCCTAGATAATGCATCAGCCACTGCGTTGTTCTTCCCTTTGACGAATTCAATGTCAAAGTCATAGGCTTGTATTTTGCTTACCCACTTTTGCTGCCTTTCATTCAAGTCCTTTTGCTCCAATAGGTATTTAAGACTGTTATGATCTGATTTGACCACAAACCGTGCACCTACCAAATATTGCTGAAATTTGGCTAGTGCATGCATGATAGCCAACATTTCTTTGTCATAAATGCTATAAAGCAGCTCAGGACCCTTGAGTTTCTGGCTTTCATAGGCAAGAGAGTGCCTATTCTGCATCAGTACGGCCCCTATACCTTCCCCCGAGGCATCACACTCCAAGGTGAAAGGCAAGCTGAAATCTGGAAGGGCTAGGACTGGGCATGTGCTCATCACCTTTTTCATTTTCTCCATCGTAGCTTGAGCTTCTTCACTCCATTTGAAGGCCCCCTTTTTAGTCAAATTGGTCAAGGGTGCATACAGTTGAGAAAACCCCTTCACAAATTTCCTGTAGTATGTGCATATGCCTAGGAATCCCCTTAACTCTATGAGTGTCCTAGGAGTAGGCCACTCCATAATGGCTTTTATTTTCTCCTGATGTACCTGTACCGCCTTTGCTCCAATGATGTGTCCCAAGTAGAGTACCTTTGTCATCCCAAACTCACACTTGTATTCCTTAGCGTACAGTGACTGTTCCTCCATGATAGACAGGATTTGGTCCACATGCCGAAGGTGTTCCTCCCACGTCTTGCTGTAAATGAGCAAGTCATCAAAAAATACTAACAAGTGTTTCCTCAGCTGTTTGTTGAACACATGGTTCATGCAAGATTGAAACGTGGCTGGGGCATTGGTTAACCCGAAGGGCATCACCATGAACTCATAATGGCCGTAATGACACCTGAAAGCTATTTTTGAGATATCCTCCTCCCTCATCTTGATTTGATGGTAGCCGGAACGAAGGTCAATCTTTGTGAAGTAGACAACTCCATGCAGTTCGTCTAGCAACTCATCAATCCTGGGTATAGGGTACCTGTTTTTGATCGTCTTTTTATTCAAGGCCCGGAAGTCAATGCACATCTGCATAGTCCCATCTTTCTTCTTGACCAAGACTATTGAAGAAGCAAAAGGGCTAGAGCTTGTCTTGATGTGTCCAATGTCTAGAAGCTCCTTGATGGCCTTCTCTATCTCATCTTTATACTTCCTTGGATGCCTATATGGTGTGGTGATGACTGGTTTAGCCCCTGCCTCTAGTTCAATGATGTGCTCAAACCCCCTGTTGGGTGGCACACCTGGAGGAATCGGCCCAAACACCTTGTGGTGTCTGTCAAGGATCTCTTTGATCTCTAGGGTGTAGTGCACCTTACCCTTCTCATCCACACATGTCAAAATCCTACATTCAGCTGCATACACAATTTCCTCTCTCCTGAAGATGGCTTCCATCCTCCTGGCCGTAACTACCCTAGCAGAATTACCTGTCATGCCTTTGAGCACTACCTTTCATCCACCCTCCTTTGTAAAAGACATCTCCATGGTCTTGTAGTTGGTGGTGATAGGCCCTAATGTGCTGAGCCACTGAACTCCTAGGATGATGTTAGTGTCTGGAAGGTCCATCACATAGACGTCCTGTCTTAGCTCATGCCTTCCCAAGGTGAGCTTCATACCTGGAATGTACCTGTCACACGGCATAGTCCTACCACATGCCACCTGTACCATGAACCCTTCAAATTCTACTTTGGGTATATGTCTCCTCTTCAACAATGCTAAGTCAATGAAGTTGTGAGAGGCTCCCCCATCAATTAATACTGATACTTTCTGTCCCTGCAAGACCCCTCTCATCCTGAAGGTGTTGAATTTGGGCACCCCGCTGATAGATGCCAAGGTGGCTTTCCCCCCAACCGTACTGTCCTGTTCTGGGACCTCTTCTTCTGCTGCCTTTGTGGTTTCGGCCTCTATGTTCTATATTTGACCATAATCTTCCTCCTCATTGTCTGAAGTCACCTCTATGTAGTGTACCTGGCCACGGCCCATGCACTTGTGTGATGGGTTCCATGGTTCCTTGTACGTGAAGCAGAGTTGCTTCCTCCTTAGTTCCCTCCCGGTGTTGTCATCTATTCTGCCACGACCCCTGTCAAACCCCCTTGGGTCACGTCCTCCCGGGTTCACAGGAGGTCTTTGATCTCTTCCTCCGGTGTTAAGAGGTGGTCTAGGGATAAATTTTGGTTTGGCAGCTGGTCCTAGGTCCCTCGTCCTCCAAATAGCATCCTGTAGATTGGTAGGCTTGAAAGCCTTCATCCAACCTGTTAGCAACAATTGTGGTATCGAGGAACAAAGGTACGCAGGTTTGCAGGATTGCGCGATAAGCGCCCAAGCGCAACACACAGAAGAAATCTGTTTGGGGCCCAAGTCAAGCAAGCGAGCCTGATCATGGACATGAGAAGCAGCGAAAGAGATTTAGACCATCCGTCTGGGAAAGGACGCGTGGCGGGAGATCGACGTTAGCAGGAAAGTCCCGACAGGGAAGCGCCCATCGGGGAACTTGAAGCCATCGGGATATCGGGGATCTTGGGGACGAGTGATTCGTGCACTTAAAAAGTGCGAACCGTGAAACTCCGATGGAGAGTAGGATCAAAAGGCATATGGTAGTGGTTACTTGGACCAGGACCGTGGACACAAACATTGTGTCATCGTGAACGCCGAAACTCTGATGGAGGGTTTGGCTACGGTCATACGAAGACAGGTCATATGGATCGTGTTCTAGCTGGTAGGGGCTAGCTCATAGAGGTGGAGCTCATCGCATATCGGATATCGGATTTCGGGAAGCTGGCACCCTTTATTTCTTGCACATTGAAACTCCGAACCCCGAATTTCCGATAGCGCCCAGAATCGGGCCCACGGATTTGGTGCCTGGTCATCGAGAAGGAGGCCTGGGGGAGGGGCGTTTATGTTTGTCATTTTGCCTCTCAAACCCCGATGACACGTATCCTCCATTTCATTATCTTGCACTCTTAGCCACCTCCGCCTCAGCTTATTGCCCCCCACCTTCCTGTGCCACATCGCATCTACACCTTTAGCTCCTAAGAGCCCACGCATACCCAATATCCTGTCTGTCATGCCCATCACCTCAGCCTTGTCAGCTCCGTCCACATTGGCCAGCCGAGTCCCCCTGCAGAAATCCAGCAAAGCAGCAGACAGCCAAAGGTAGGCTACCACATCTCCCAAATGAATATTTGACCAGAGCCTCTCAGGTCCCGATGAATCAGTTAATGCAAGTAAGGAAGGTGGGTGATACATCATCTCCTTCCTTAAATAGAATGTTAGAAAGGAGCGTGTACACAGACAGGCTGTCAGTTCCTCTTGACAAAGATCGCGTCTGATAAACGACTGCATGGGCATTCTGCCCAACGTCTGCATGTGTAGCCTAACAGAGAAGCTCCTTAATGTCAAGCATTGAATTCATGATATGATCGCGCCTTCAGCGCCTGAGTCATTTCCAAGTATATGTAGGCATTTCTTCCATTTTTGTGGGTATCAATGGTTGAGCAGAGCTCCCGGTTGTAAAACTTTAATGAAGCACTGTTTTCTGGTTATTTCTAGACTTCTGAGACTTCTTGCCTTATGAATGCCAGTTTCTTTACATCTTTGTTATACTGTGTTAG
>SNQJ01S0041733.1:0-14603 GCA_010110895.2 Picea sitchensis
GAGTATCTTCCCGAGTGTTGTTCTCGGTGACACTATAGCAGTCCAACGACCGATAGGTTTATCTAAAGAGGGCTTTAGGAAATCTAGGTCGATCCGTACACAGGTGTTTTCTGATGCGCTACCACTCGAAGGGGTACCAACAGGGGTTACAAGGGTGGCCAACAGATGTGCGCTTAAGAACCACTTGTATTTCATGCGTGTATGAATCCCACAACCGCGGGTTTATGCAAGTAACGACAGATCTCTGTGGCTTAAGGACGCCGGAATACGTCTCTACCCTGAAGAAAAAAAATTACCGACAATTTCTGCCAAGGAAAGTGCTCTGATACCACTTGCAAGATACCAGATATATAAAATATGCAGAATAGAAATGAAATGCTAGAATTGACAGAATAACAGTAAAATATCCAGCATAATCTTCACAATACACAGAAATGATATACGAAATAGCAACAGAAATAGAACTTTGAATCAAATAGCAATGTTCACAGGCCTCTTCGAGGGGGCAACCTCCAGTCGAGCGACACTCTGTTACAATAATCTCCCAGCTTCGTTTTTCATACCCTCGACTCTTATTTATACTAATATGTCTATTAAGAGAAGCATCTAGAGGAAGATCCTTCTAGAAGCGGAAGCTTCTATTAGGTCTTGTTACATCTACCTTATTCTATTTTATTGAAAGATCTTATTAATATTGACCTTTATTCCATCCGAATACATTGATCTACCTATGTGCGGGTTAGGACCTTAACACAAGTGAATTCTTACGAGGTCCAAAAATCAAGCTTGGTGAAGGATTGTTGAAGAGTACATTCCTTAGATTGGTTCAAGGCGTGCATTTCAAAAGCCGAAATGGCTTCAACAAAAGACAAGGATTCCTCTAATCCAAATCCTTTCGGTATTGAAGAGGTGGTCTTTTCTTCATTCATGGAAATGAAGGCCATGGTGGAAGAGATGTATGAGGATATAAAGAAGGCCAAGGGAACTTGTGGTAAAGTAAAAGGAAAGCCGCATAACTTAAAGAAGCAGTCAAAGGAAAAAGAAGAAGAGAAGCCTACATGTTCTCATTGCAAGAAGAAAGGATGCGAGGAAGCAACATGTTGGAAGTTGCATCTAGAGAGACTGCCAAAGAAGTTCAACGAGAAGGTAAATGAAAGGCCACAACCATAGTTCAGGATCTTGGATCAGATTCTAAAGTTACAACTATGGGCATTAAAGGTATATTTTTTGTTGCTATTTTTAGTTCACATACTTCTTCTTCAAAGGATAATGTAATCCCCGATGGAAGAAAAAGAAAAGAACGATTTAATTTACGAGTTATCTCAAAGCACACTAAGATTGATAAACTTGTTAATAGTGGATCACAAGTAAATCTTATTTTAGAGAAAGTTGTTAAGAATTTGGGATTGGAAACTAGGCCTCATCTGAGACCGCATCCTTTGGGTTGGATTTGCGATAATGCTCAATTACAACTAACTAAGAAATGCAAGTTATGATTTGCGATCACATCCAATTTCATTGATCAGGTAGAGATAAAAGTGGTTCCACTTGACATTTGCGGGATGGTTTTGGGAAGTCCATACTTGTATGATAGGAAGGCCATTTTCTACAGGGAACAAAAAAAGTATCATCTTTTCAAGGATGGGATTGAGTTCATTGTGAGAGATCATCATATGAAGATGAATTTGACAGTTGTTACTACAAGGCACATGAAAATGCTAGTTAAGGTTATAGTATCCAAGATCCAGATTTACAACCTACGATTGAAAGTAAAACAAGTCCTTTGGTTGATGGTGTTCCTCTTAAGAAGGGAAAATATGTTGATGGTTCATTCTCTTTCGCATATGTATATTCAGTTTTTTTTCTTCGATTTATTACTAATCAATGGAGTATGGTTAGTAGCTACAACAATGAATGACAGAGTTTGTGAATTTAAGGGAATGGTTAACTTGGTCAAAAATGTTGTTTTAGTCTTCATTATTGTTGTTATCATTCAGGTGCTCGTTATCTAAGCATGAAGGATGAATGATATTGGACAAGTGAGGTGGAAGTATCCTTACTTCATTTCTGAATGATCCATACTTTTGGAGGTCCAAAAGTTCTTCAGTGGGGAGGTGTGATCCAAGAGGATCTGGAATGCTAAATTTTTGTATCTTCTCAAATGCTAATGAAAATGACTCCATTGTGTAGATCTCGACGAGATATTTCCAATGACACATGAATCACCTCAAACAAACGTCGTATGAGAAGGTTATGTCTTTTCAAAGTTTCAACAAAATAGGGAAGAAGGCACAAATGGGAATGCCACATGGCAGGCCCACAGGATGCCATGTGGCATTCCATACAATTGAGTTGGCAGTAACACATGGCAGGATGATGTTAGGATGGTCACATGGTAGCATGACATATTGCCACATGTCACCAATATTTGTCACATTTGGAGACTAGTTGGACCAATTGGATATTTCCACATGTCATCCATATGGATGACATGGCATATATACGGTCCATGTGGAACCACTGAAAGGGTGACATGTGACATCTGTATATTCCACATGGAACCACTAAAAGGGTGCCACATGGTAGGCCATATGGTGATAGTGCAGTTGAGTCAATAGGGTGACGTGGATCTGTACAGTGACTTGGACCAACCAACGATTGACATCTGACATTGTAGTTCCATTGGCAAGTGATTGTGCACACATGGGCCAATCAAATGGTGCCACGTGGCACCTTCGATAATCCCAAGGAGGGTTGTGGATCAAAAGTTGTTGGTCTTGGAAGGATTATAACCCGTGACCTCCGAGGGGATATTCTAAAATATTCCAGCGTCTTAACTATAACATATGATTGTTGCGCCACATGCACCACTTGTTATAACCAACAAGGAATATTATATCTAAGTTTAAAACAATGCAGCCTGAGCATATAGGGGGGTTGGGTGACTGACCTAGCCCTATATAAACCTAGCACTAGACCAATGTATGAGGAATGGAAATGCATGCCAGTTTGTAGAAGAGATGCATAGAATTTCATGCCAAGTGGATATTTTCCTAGTTTTGCAGGCAAGAGGTGTTCCTAGTTTAGATTTGCTTAGTTTTGTGTGCTATAGAGTTCTTTGAGAGAAGTATAGAGTGTTTATACTCATTTTTCGCAGAATTCCAAGAGGAATCTGATGGTGTTGTTAGTTATGTGATAACGTGTTGTGTATGAAAGTCTTGGTCCATTTTTCCATGTATGAGACCCATAGTCTTGTTATGTGTGCAAAAGGGGGTCTTAATTAAGCACCTGTTCATAACATAGTCAAGTTTATACTCATTTTTCTTAGAATTTCAAGAGGAATTCAGTGGTAACCTTTGTTTCTTAGTTTTAGCATCAAAATTGAAGGTTCTATTCAAATTTTCCATTGTAAGTCATCATTGTATCAAGCATTTGAGGATCAATAGAGTGGTCTCACTGTTTGGCAGCAGACCTGGAGACGTAGCTGAAGATGGGTGAACTCCATTATCAAACTATGTAATGAAACTTGTTATTTGTTGTCTCTATTTCTCTCTATTTTGGCATTCATTATTTCCGCAAGTTCTTGATCAGTTAATGAAGTTTATGAATAAGTAAGCCTTTTCACATGATATTTTGCAAATAGTAATAATGGTCTTCATTTCATGAATCTGGTCAGATGTTAGTGTCTGCTTAAGAACTAATTTACATCTAAGGATTTTTGGATCACATTTTGAGTCATAAGTTGGATGCAATTTTAAATTTAGGAGACAATGCATGAAGCTTATAGAGCTAGAGTGGTTTTGGAGCCTTGTCTGAGAAGGTGATCATTTTGTTCTGTGGATGTAGTTGGACAGTCTGGAGGTTTAATTACATGATGGAGCCCAACATGTAAAGATATTTCCTTGTCATAGTTCGATTCAATGATTTTAGTGAAGTTGGAGGAAAACGATCTCATAATTATTCATAACGTTATAAATGTTTATGGGCCATACAAAGATAGAATCCCCTTTTGGGAAACTTTGTCTACTTCTAGGGCTTGGAATGATTCACATACCCTAATAGATGGAAATTTGAATCTCAATTTATATCTAAGATAAATTTGGGGGGATAATCCCAGTTAGGATATGCAGAGTGGTTTCTTCATAGTTTTTTTCTAGAAGCATCATCTAATTGACTTAGATCTTGTGAAGTTAGTTCCAACTTGGAGAATTTTTGTACTAACGAGAATGTCATATCCAAAATGCTCAACAAATTTATGGTTTCAGAGTTAATGATGAATAGTGGGCTCTTAATGAAGTCAAGCATGTCTATTGGTGGTCTTTCCGACCACATGCCAATTATTTTCAATTTGGAATCGATTGGAGCGATGCCACCAACTCCCTTAAAGTTCAATCAAATTTGGCTTGTGGAGGATGACTATCGCCTCCAGGTAAAAAATTATTGGAATCATATTAATCCCTCATACTCATTGTCTTTTATGTGTCATTTCACTGATAATATAACCAAATTCAAAGAGACAATGAAGCGATGGATAAAAATGTACAGGGATGGGATTTATGCACAACTCAAAAAGGTTGAGAAAAATATTGATCAATTTTATAAAGATAATGCTATGAGTAATATTTTCGTTTATTAATTAGATCAACTATGGGCATATGAATCTTCTTGTTACTTAATTATAGAAAAGGAGGAGAAAACATAGAGACTGGAGAGTAGAGCCATATGAATCAAAGAGGGTGACAATAACAATAATTGTTTCCATTAGTTTGCAAACGCCTGGAAAAATATGAACACGATATGGGAAATCAAAACAGTGGATGGTTGTATGCTCGCTCCTTTAAGGATAAGGCAGAGGAGGGTGTTTTCCCTTTCAAATATCTCTTTCAGGATCTAGGGAATGCTCGATCCAGGAGATTATGGAAGTCATATCTAAGTTCCCCATAGTTTTTACTAAATAAATGAATCGATCATTTGTCAAAGAGGTCTCAGAGGTTGAAGTTCAAGAAACTCTTTTTTCAATGAAAAAAGGGAAGAGTTTGATGGGCTCAAAGTGGAATTTTTTATAGGTTTTTACAACCTAATTAAATAGGACCTATTAAAGGTAATAAGGGAGTATTGAGGGTCTAGGGAATTTGGGGCTCCTTTAATGCTACATTCATCACTCTTATACCAAAAAAACAAGAGGGTATTTCCCTCAGAGATTACAAACTGATTTCTTGTTGTAACACGAGTACCAAAATTATGGCTAGAATCATAGCCAAGAGATTAAAACCTATATTAGGTGAGTTTATACTCGAGGAACAATTTGTATTTATCCAAAAAATACAAATTCATGATGTGTTTGATCTTTCTTAAGATGCCCTTCACTTAATCAAACAATCTAAACAGACCACGACAATCCTTGAACTAGATTTATCCAAATCTTACGATAGGGTAAGTTGGACATTCCTATGGTTAGTTTTATTAAAAATGGGAATGGATTAATCTTTCATGAATTGGATAATGGGTTGTATTCAGTCATTTTAATTTGCAGTGCTCATCAACGAAGCCCCTTATAGTTTTTTCATAGTGTCATGTGGACTCTCATATGGATATCCATTATACCCTTTTCTATTTATTATAGTGGTAGAAGCACTGAGAAAGTTGATGACCAATGCCAGAGGAAGAGGAATACTTAGAGGTGTAAAGTTGGTTGGTTAAGAAACCATTTCTCATCTTTTATTTGTAGATGACATGATTTTATTTACACAAGGATCAATGAGGGACCTTAATGCTCTAAATGAATTATTGGAAGTTTATTGTAAAGCTAATGGTATGGAAATAAATGATGACAAATATTATTTCATCAATCATTTCATGTCTGATATCACTTCTCATCAAATAGAGAATATCCTCCCTTACCCCAAGAAGAGACTGAAGATTGGTTTTAAATATCATGGGTTCTTCCTCAAATTGGATAACTATCGATATGTAGATTGGTTGTGGCTGGTCAAAAAATTTGAGACGTGGGTATTGCTCTAGGTTAACAGACTGATCTCAAGGGGAGGAAGATTAGTGTTGATCAAGTAAGTGTTGGAGAGAATTCTTGTTTATTGGAAATTGATCGTTGTAGTTCCTAAAGGAATTTTGGAAAAAATAAAGAATTTAAGCCTTCAATACTTATGGTCAAGGTTTCACAGGGCTATAGGCATCCCCTGACAAATAGGAAGTGGGTGGAAACTTGTTGGCGCTATTTTGTGCACAAGTTGTAATACCTAAGGTTCAGTTTATCTAATACCAACAAAACCCACCAGACATCATCCCTTTCGTCATCACCTTCTTGCACAGATTAGGTCTCACCCAAGGTATCTATGGGGACTGCAAGAACCAAGCTTCTATAGTGGTAAGAGAATGGGAGGAAAAAATTCAGTTCATTCTTCATATTATGTTGTGCGCATAACCTTGTTCTATTATGTTATTAATTTACTCATGATTCATATTTCTATACTTATCATATTTTGGTTTACTGTTTATATTTGTTACTATCATAGTCATGAATGATTGCATCATTCTTAACTATCATATGAAGCTATTCTACGATGCATGCAAATAATATTCATCATTAAAAACAGAAACATAGACAATATAGGATTCTGTAACATATATTTATCATTCCTTTATTCATCCTTCTCAACATTTGATTGTTACATTCAATAACTCCAGAATCAATATCAATTTGACTATAACATAACCTAATCTATCATAATAAAACTTCATCAGAATAATACCTAGTTGAACCAACTGACGGAACCCCTAATCTCTCAACCCGTTACATATTTATATCAAAATCTAGGGCTAAAAACCCTAATCTATTCATCCCAAAAATATCTCATTACAATGCATGGCCAACTCAGTTAACTGGTTGTTCGACGCCTTTTTTCAACTTTTCAACCTTCATGATTTTTTCCGCTATTATTCTATTTTTGGAATGTTGGGTTGTCATTTTCCTGTTATGATTTATTTCCTTGCTTTATTCTTCGAGATTTATTCTTTTAGATGCGTGTTGTCTTCCTTTTGTGCACTTTCCTCCTTCTATGTACTTTCCATCTGGATGCACCTCAGTTGTGTGCTCTCTAGCTTTCCTTCTTCCTCCATTCACTTTTCATATACTTAGGATTTTTCCTCAAAACTTTATCAAAATTGAAAAAAATGGTTTCAAGACTGCCTATCCAATAGGCCTTGAAGAAGGAAATCTAGAGAGCACGCAACTGAGGTGTATACGATAGGAAAGTTCTTAGAAGGAGGAAAGTGCGCAAAAGGGAGACAACACGTAAATAGAAGAATAAAGCTCAAAGATTAAAGCAAGGAAATAAATCATAACATGAGAAAAACAACTCGACATTCAAGAAATAGAAGAACAACAGAAAAACAACATGAAGGATGAAAAACCGAAGAAAGGCATTGAACAACCAGTTAAATAAGTTGGCCATGCATTGTAATGGGATATTTTTGGGGTGAATAGATTAGTGTTTTTATCCCTATCTTTTGATATAAATATGTATCGGGTTGGGATATTAGGCATTCAGTCAGTTGGTTCAGCTAGGTAATATTCTGATGAAGTTTGAATATGATAGATTAGATTATGTTATAGTCTGATTGATACTAAGTCCGGAGTTATTGAATGTAACATTCGAAGGTTGAGAAGGATAAATAAAGGAATGATAAATATATGTTACAGAATCCTATGTTGTCTATGTTTATGTGTTTGATGATGAATACTATTTGCATGCATTGTAGAATAGCTTCATATGATAGTTAAGAATGGTGCAATGATTCATGACTATGACAGTAACAAATCTATACAGTAAACTAGAATATGATAAGTATAGGAATCTGAATCATGAATAAGTTAATAACATAGCATAACAAAGTTATGTGCACAACATAATAAGGAAGAATGAATCGAATTTTTGCTTCCCATTCCCTTACCACTGCAGAATCCTAGTTCTTGCAGTCCCCATAGATACCTCGGGTGAGACTTCATCTACACAAGTAGGTGATGCCAAAAAGTCCGGTGTCTGGTGGGTTTTGTTGGTATTAGATAAACCGAACCTTGGGTCTTACAACCCGCACACTGAATAGTGCCAACAAATGGTTCTGTTGTCGAGACCAGGACTTTGTGATTAAAAGAATGTTTTGGAGGTCGAATAAGAAGGATATATCTTAATGGTTGGAAAGGAAGGAATGAGAATTCACACACCAAGAGAACATAAACCCTTGAATGGGTGACAAGAAATGGATGAAAAAGTATGTTTTCACATATCTGCATTAAATTTTCTTTGGTGAATTTCTGGTTATTTTGGTAGAGTGTCTAGAAAGATTAGTAGAGAAAACTGGAAGGTTCAACGCCATAACACCAAGGAATTGGACTCCCAAATTTGTAAGACAATTGAATTCTATAAGTAACTAAACTACTTGAGTAATTTATTTTTCGTTGGATAGCGTACTAGGTGGTTATATTAAATAGTTTGCAGTAGATTGTATTCAATCATACAATGTCACAGAAAGGGGATTTTTCAAAGGTTTGGGCGGGAGATTTTTGAAATCATTAAATACGTGGATAAATATGATATTGTGTGAAAAAAACATGATGGTGATGCAATCTGATTGCTAAGGGGTTCACGCATATAGGGGAACTGGGGGATGACAAGAGGATTTTCTGAGAGAATAAAGGAAGCAATGAAAGAGGTAGGGAGGGACCAAGGATGAAAGAAGAAGATATGCTAGAGGAAGGATAGGAGTTTGGAGAGTTGCGTAGAGGGAGAAGGAACAAGAGGAAAAAGACTGAGGCTGAGAGAAGAGAGCCATGCAGTGAGACAGAGGGGAGAGAATCTTGCACACTAGTCTGAATCGTCGAGGTACCATACCTAGGGGGAGACGAAGAGGAGTTCCAGTCGATTTCGATAATAGAAGAGACAACAAGTCCTACTCAGACAGGATCCTGCATCGAATACACAACCCCGTGTGCATCATGGGAATCAGAAGTAACGTTTGAATATTTTTCAAAAGCAATTGTATTTAGCCAAGGAGGACCGAGTAGTAATAGTCAGAATAGTGGAAGTAGTGCGCAGAGTCAGAATTAGAGTCAACCAACATCATCAAGAGAAGGGACTACATTGAACAACATGGTCTAGGTGGATAATACTCTTAGGTTGTCGGAGTTCCAAGGAATTGGGTCAGAGGACCCAAAACAATGCTTGTTCATGTGCGAGATGATTTGGGCCACAAAGAATGTACAAGATGAAGTTGTGAAGATTGCGTAGTTAGCGACAACATTCATAGGTCATATGCTAGTATTGTATATGAATTTACAGAGAACCAAACCTATAGGATAGGCCATGAAGTTGGTAGAGATTAATCAAGAACCGTTGAAGGAGTTCAAGAAGACAATTTCAGATTCGCAGTACATCACATAATTGAAGGAGATCAAACAAGTAGAAACATAGTCGATATGGGATTATGACCAAAGATTTAAGGATGTGATCGGTAGATTAACTTTCCAGATCTCGGATCAACAACACCAAGAATGGTTTATTACAGGGCTTCTACCACACATTCACAAGACATTGATCCAATAGAAGGTTGCATCACAACCCGAGGCACTAGAGACTCTGATGAAACTATTGGATTACTGAGAGGGGTGTGAATCAGTAATGAGAAATTATATTCATTTAACCACAGTTTATTATTCAACAATATTTAGTAGTTTATCTTTAAAATTCAATAGATCATCAACAATGTAAACATAAACAACATCACATCACAATAGATACACAGTACACCGGTATTTACATGGAAACCCAAATGGAAGAAAACCACAAAATGATTTTCTTATGTAATTATCAAAAGAAAACATTCACTGGAAGCACCAAATTTTGATTTTCTAGCTGCAACTAGAAGGAGGCTCCAACCCCCTATTCTCGGGTTCCAACTTGAAGGAAGCTAAAAATCCTTGATTCTCTGGCTCCAAATAGAAGGATGATACAACCCCCTAGGTTATCCTATTACAACCAGAAGGTGGATACAACCACCTTTCCTTTCCTTCTCCAACTGCTCTGAAATATAAGTGCCAAATGTAAATGACCTATCACTATCATTGATACAAATAACTTGTAGTTGTCACTTTCACAACCTGTTACTATCAATCTTGTCACTGAATGCATGTCACAACTTGTACCATTATTCTTCAAAAACATCTCTACATATCCATGACTCGTCTATACTTCAACATGTGGATGTTCATGACTTCCTTCATTGCAACTTGCAGACTACCACAAGAAACTCTCCCAATTTATCAGTCACTATTTCTATCACAACTCTGTCACTGTCACTATATTATAAACCTCTATCTGATCATCAACCATATAAACATGTTCCATACCATACATCAAGTGTATACCAACATACATACTATCTCATGCATCAATCATGAATCAAAGGATACATCAACAATGAATAGTGAATCATGAACTAGAGAATCAACCATGTATTATAAACCTCTATCTGATCATCAACCATATAAACATGTTCCATACCATACATCAAGTGTATACCAACATACATACTATCTCATGCATCAATCATGAATCAAAGGATACATCAACAATGAATAGTGAATCATGAACTAGAGAATCAACCATGTACAATCGATCCCATATACCATCTCATCAACCATATGCAGATATGTACCATGTCATCAATGAAGCATCTCTAACATCCTATGCATGTCCCTCATGCATACATCATGATACAACATAGATATCCCTCAATCAAGTACAAGTAGCTCAAATATGTAAACTATAAGAACCATATCGGTATTGTACCATACATAAGATTGTTTCTCACTCAATCAACCATCCAACATATACCATATCCAAATACCAAACCAACCATACCAAGTATGCCTCAAGCATACACCATACCATGATAATAAGTAACCATCAAAATAAGTATACAATCATACTAATACCTTTGAAGTGGACCTGAAACATTAAGATGTTGACATGTAGATTTCCTTCATATCTTTAGGGACCTAGTACCAACATCTACTCAAACCTTCATTATATTTTCACAGATACACGACCTTCTCTTCTACAACCAACGAATATCTGTGTTTTCCTTCACTGTAGCCCATGTAAATCCACACCCTTCTGGCCTACAACCTATGGATACCTCAGAAGCTAGGGTTTTCTACAACCCCAAATCTTTCTCCTTCGACCTTCCTTTTCTAACTCAGAAAAATGTTGTCAAAACCTTAGAAAAAATATCACTAGTTCACAAGATAGATGATCAATGAATGAGTGTGTGAGTGTTTTTGTAAATGACTCATTGAGTTGTTTATATAATTGTGCTAGGTAATGCCTTCCTTAATTTAGGGCTTCTAGGGTTTTCTTGTTACAACAAATTTACCCCTTTGACCAAGAATTATAACAAACTAGGGGATTCTTGCCCACTCTTTGGGGCTTCCAACTTTACAATACCATATATCCCTAACCGTGAGGAACTACATGGTGTTCCACATATCACCAAAAATGGCACAATGAGTACTATCCACCCATGAGTCAGTTACCTTCATTTACTCCATCCGTCATTACCAAATTACATGATCAACTATGGGAGCCTTAACCATACTTATGGGTTTTCTTATATACTTATTCAAATCATATTCCCGTGAGGGCCATGCTTAGAGTTATGCCATAAGGGGACCAATTTAGAGAAATCCCCAAATACACATGTCACATCAGTTGACATCAATCCAATATTTGTTGACATCAATGACAACCAATTGTCCAATAATACCCCCCTTCGGCATTGATGGAAACACTTAGGCATGGAAATCCTAATGCTCATGCTCCCCCTGTGAGTCTGTGACCATCACTCCCCCTGACTTCATGCTTGTATCTCTCCATGCATTATTCTTTATCTCTCCCCCTTTGGCATCAATGGAAAAGGGTACTTCTCATCTGGGGTTTCTCCCCCTATCTACAAGCCTCTGCTAACTCTACATAATTTTCTCTTCATGGTTCTTCCTCATGTAATTCTTTTATGTATATATGAAAAGCATTCAAAAGTGTCGTTATTTGAATTTATTCAAGACTTTTGTTTATGTCCCCCTGTCCAATTAAGATTGATGCTGAGTGGATCACTGTGGGATAGAAACTACTCCAATTTTTTGTTGTAGATACTCAAAAGGTTCCCTTGGAAGTGGTTTGGTAAAGATATCTCCAATACACTCTTTTGTCCCAACATACTTTAGCTTGATGTTATTCTCTGTAGCCTATTCCCATAAGAAGTGATACTTGATAGGAATTTGCTTCATCTTAGAGTGCATCACTGGATCATTTGAAATAATGAGGGTGTTAGTGTTGTCACAAAGTATTGAAATGGGCTCATCATACTTTACTTGCATATCCTACAAATTTTTCTTCATCCAAAGAACTTGAGTACAACATGCCACTATTGCAATGTATTATGCCTCTTATGTGGACTGCTAATCCCTAATATTGGCTCATTACCCCTTAATTGGGGCATATTACATTAGTAATATTATTTTATTTATGTCGGCTTTATTCCCTTAGTTGTAATTATACCTCCTAGTCTCCTATATATACCAAGGAGACATTTTCATTTGGAATCATCTTGGAATTGTACATTTATGTTGGCATAAGGAGGTTGCCCCCTCAAAGAGGATTATTATCTGAATTTCTCTCTTTTTCAAGGCATCGAGTACTTATTCTGAGGTTTTTCTATGCTATATTGATATTTGGTTCTTAACATATGGTATCAGAGCTTAAGGTCTTGGGGTTTCGCTGCTACATCTGAGACACCTTGTAATTTTCACTATAAACTTTTTTCTACAACGTTTCAGAAGGAACGGCTTGGAAGATATTTAGTAGATGGATCAAGGTACGCTGGGTTACAATTGCATCTCTTGAGGCCTTATAATTTCGGAGATACATCCTATGCAAGATAGGGTTCTGGAATCATCCTGAACTGAGTCATTGTGGAATTTTCACTATAAAATATTTTATGTAACGTTTCAGACCCTAAACTCTGGAGGATATTCACTAAAATTAGTAAGGTATTTGTGGTAAAAATTTAGCTTCTAGGTCGTCTTACATTTGTAGTTACATGCTGTGGAAGATAGGGTATCTTAATAGTCCTATTGACTAGTCTCAAGAAGGTGTTCCAAGTAAAACAATCATAACTTCTTCCTAGAGTATCAAAATTGAGTGAGACTAGTTGCATTGGATAGTGGATAGTCTGTAGCATTTCTGGTACAAGTTTCAAAATTTTATATCATTTATTTTGTGTGGGGCATGCTATACAAGTGACATATCCTGGAAAGGAAAAAAAATCAGCAAGTTGTGGGGAACTTACTGTAAATTCCACTTGGCACATCCAATTTTGATCAGACCTGTGGAATTGCAGAGAAGAAATATTAGAGAAATACAAAAAATAAAGTTGCATACTGTTAAGCCCTAATATTGGCTCATTACCCCTTAATTGGGGCACATTTTATTAGTAATATTATTTTATTTATGCCAGCTTTAGGCCATTAGTTGTAATTATACCACCTAGTCTCCTATATATACCAAGGAGATATTTTCATTTTGAATCATCTTGTACTTGAACATTTAAGTGGGGTAAAAGGAGGTTGCCCCCTCGAAGAGGCTTATTATCTGAAATTATCTCTTTTTCAAGGCATTGAGTACTTTTTTAGAGGTTTTTCTATGCTATATTGATATTTGGTTCTTAACATATGGTATCAGATCTCAAGGTCTTGGGGTTTCGCTGCTACATCTGATACACCTTGGAATTTTCACTATAACTTTTTTTCTACAATGTTTTCGAATGAACGACTTGGAGGATATTTAGTAGACGGATCAAGGTACGTTGGGTTAAAAATTCATCTCCTGAGGCCTTATAATTTCGGAGATAAAACCTATACAAGATAGGGTTATGGAATCATCCTGAACTAAGTCATTGCATAATTTTCGCTATAAACAAATTTATGTAATGTTTCAGACCCTGAACTCTAAAGGAGATTCACATTAATTATTAAGGTATCTAATTATCTTCTGGGTCATCTTAAATTTGTAGATACACCTGTGTAAGATAGGGTATCTGAATAGTCATATTGACTAGTCTCAAGATGGTGTTCCAGGTAAAACAATCATAACTTCTTACTAGAGTATCCAAATTGAGTGGGAATACTTTCATTGGATCATGGACAGTCTCTAGTATTTTTGGTGTGAGTTTCAGAAATTTATATCAATTATTTTGTGCGGGGCACGCTATACAAGTGAGATCTCCTGGAAAGGCCAAATATCGGAAAATTGTGGGGAAGTTACCGTAAATTCCACTTGGCACATCCAATTTTGATCAGACCCATGGCATTGCAGAGAAGAAATATCAAATAACTACATAAAATAAAGTTTCATACCTAGAAGGGCCGAAACTTGGGAGATACAATAGAAGAAATATTGTCTAGCAGAACCACCTCAAAATCAAGGTTCAAAAGTGATACTTGGCCAACATGCCACCCAAAAAGGGAACTTCTA